>JARQSV010000516.1:1198670-1244891 GCA_030142285.1 Calameuta idolon | reverse complement strand
TCTCTGCCTCTGTCTCTGTCTCTGTCTCTGTCTCTGTCTCTGTCTCTGTCTCTGTCTCTGTCTCTGTCTCTGTCTCTAAATTGTGCTTAGTCTTTGTCAGCTGGCGTACAAAAATAATTAGACAATCTATCTGATAATTTCTTTATCACATGAAAACTAGTTCATAGTCATGTGAACTGAATTTTAACGTTTGTTAAATATTTTAATTTTATCGAAAATAATGTACGACTGTCACAATGCCTATTAGCATCGTCAGATAGCGCCGTCCTTAGATGGCTAACTTATCAAGTAAGTTACATAAGACTACATATATGAATCTAGAAAAAATACAAGTAAACTGCAGTTGAGGAATAATTGTTCTGAAGTTTTTTAGGCGTAATCGCACAGAACATGAAATTTGCATGGATTTACATATGTGACATTAAGCTTTTAAAGTTTTGCGCATGTGCTTTTTCGAAGCCGCAAATACTAAATATCTGCAAACATTAATCTCCCATATAAATTTTAAGTCAAAAGGTTTGAAGGTTTGAAGGTTTGAAGGTTGTCCGTAGTTTTTTTCGCCAATATTTGCACCACTTGCAAGTGGAATGAAGATTATATTGGACTTTGTACAATTACGCTATAATTACTATCCCCACCCGCAGTACGTAATCAAGAACTGCGTTACAAATAATGGAAATAAAAAATTTGAATTTGGAGATCTGCTACTGAAACTCAAAAACACTCGGGATTCCGATTACTTGACCTGCGCGCTAAGTATATCTACCCTTGTTAATATACCAATCTCTCAATGTACCAAGTTACACTAAAGGCTCCGAGCTCTCAATGAAAGTCAAGCGTCTCAAATTTTGCATAAGGTGTCCTGGAGATACTTTTTACACTTTGCAACAATTAGTTCGCAGGGTTTCCACGTGAACCATGCCTGCAATTGTTGGAATACCTTGGTCATAAGAAATAGTGCTAAATGATACCTTTTTCAAAAAAATTTCTCGAAAACGATGAAGATAAATTTATCGAAATTTCGGGGTTAAACATGTATCTTCAATATCAATGTGTAAAAATTAAGTCAGCATTTTCTAAGCTTGGCGTAACTCTTGATTTTCCTTAAGATTAGATAATGCTACAAGTGGTTGATTCGTCCATCACTAAGAAAGGACCCGTGGATATCTGTATCGTATGAGATTTTTTGTAGGTATCATATTCTATTATCTATCCTTGATTTATAAATTAAATTCTATAGTTACTAAAATGATAGCCAATTAATCAGACGTACGGTTTACAAATGCTTTATTCACTTCTTGGTAAGATTTTTAACTGATGATCATTTGCGGAATTGCACAGGAATAATTTTCTTTTATAAATGGTTTGTACAAGAATGAGTGTCGATGTTCGTAGTATCTTAATTTAACATTTCGATGTTAAGTATAATTAGGATTGATTCATGCCAAGCCTGATATATAATAAATGATATTCTGTAAATTTAATTCTCAATTCCAATTCCCATCCTTGTGGAGCCTACTTTGATACAAATTTGTCGACAGTTCCCTGAAATAGTGTGACAAGTGCTATATCACGATTGTCAACCCCCGCGAAAGCTATCATAAGACCTGGACCATACCAACATTTTAATATTAATATTTAGTTTTATTTTATTCATTTTCTAGGAAACGGTCGAAAAGTCAGGCTCGGTATACCCGAGTCGGAAATGTTAAACTCATTAGACCTCTGAATCCTCGATTCCTCTGTAGTTCAGATTTGCTGATATGAATTTCGTTCTCAATTACCTTTAATAGATCCCCACAATTCAGCTAGACTCAACAGAGCTTTAATCACTTTGAGAATATCATTTTAGGTTTTAAACAATTGCATTGAAAATCAGTTTGTCACGGACTCGAAATGTTTTCGAATAAAATTCTAAATTAAATCATAACAAAAAATTTAAAGGCAATTTTTTCAAAAAAAAAACGTATACAACTCAATCGATTCTACGTCCTTGCAAACTGCGCAATCTTTCTCTTGCGCTCGACAGGGTCATGACAAGCAATATGAATTATTGCTACCCATACCAAGAATACTAAACTAGAAAAAGTAGCTCCGTTCCCCTTAATAGTTGCAAAGGAGATGTAAATATACAAAAGTTATAATTCATGGACAAATTAACGTCTAATCTAAAATAATTCATGATAGCAGTTCGTGATGCAAATTCATGAATATCATGAAAAATCGTGCCTATATGTACTTGTAATATTTTATTCGCTAATAATTGATACAATCATTACAATTCATATCTTACATATCGTGCACTCCACATATCCACACTTTTAATCCTTCTCATTATTTTCGTTAATGGATTTATGGAGACAATAAAATTGCTCTGTTATGTCCACATGACCTAAGTGATTACACAAACGCATCGATATAGTTATTTTTGCAATATGTGATAGCGTTTTTAATTGGTGCGATTCTATTCTATCAAGCCTGAATTGCAAATCCATGCAAGAATGCATTATATCACTTATGATTTCACTGATAACTGCATTGAGATATTATATTTCTTTGAGATAATCTTACGTAACTTCACCATTACATTTTTTCGAGAGCTTCATCGATTTCCAATTACAATTTTTCTTGAGCATCGTGATCAGCAGCGAGCGAATAACCAGTAAAAGACGTGATTGTAAATTATGTGTCAAAACCGACAAAGAAAAATATATATGCACGTGCAGTCATATCATTGACATTCAATTCTGAAGATGTTTCAGAGTCTCTTCCTCTGGCACATTGGAACAACCCAAAAATTCATCCATTCCACCATTATCGAAGACATCCTTGCGCGAAATTGTCTATATGTATTTCAACGGCTCAAATTTTTCAAGCACGTTTTCTTTTCCTCCGTACTTTTCAATGTATCGGACTTAGATGCACAAAATATGTATTTTCGTATACCAATGATTAGGGTTAAATCCCCCCAAAAAACTCGTATATATTTAAATGCAACAACTTCGAATATCTTTGATGAATTCAATTTTTTGGATTTAATAAACTATAGTGTTAATGAGTTTCACTATTTTCTTATAACTACGCTCCTTACCGATGCAATTTACACTCTACTTAATCCAAAGCACTATTGCCAGCGATTTATAAACATACTGACATTAGCAGACAAATTTTTAGTTTTTTTTTTATCAGGCAAATAACAATTTTAACTGACAATATTTGTCATTATTTTAATTTCATCAAACATGATAAATTTTTACGACCATCAGAATCGCTGTTATTTCAGATTCCGTAAATGTACTACGGGTGCTTTCCAATTGAAATGTCACTAGAAAAATGTGAACAATTGTCTGCACACTCTTGTTCCAGTCTTGGGAAAAGTCACAAAACGCGTAACAACATGAGAATCTTGAACCATTTTAACTAAAGACGACACAAGTCGTGCAATTGGAAAGCACTCTATGTGGTCACGTCTTATGCATTAGCAGGATAAAATATATACATAGGATGCAATACGTAATAAATTTGAAAAATTAATTATTAAACAAAAGGTATTTCATTCATTCTCTGGATCGCTTTTGAGCGTGTATTCAAACCGGAAGTATCAGATATTTGAAAATATAAATATATTATCTGTAACTGGAATTTGCTTTTTTTCATTATAAATTTTAATTTGATTAATTCAAGGCTTCGTCTCGCAATCGGTGCACGCGAATAGAATATAGAATATTCTAAATTTTCCTCAAAATCGGAAGTGCTAGACAGAGACATAATTTTGTTCCATCTATAACACAACCGGAACTTTATATCACCTATATATTTTAGCCTGATTGATTTAGCCAATTCGTCAATATTTTGTCCACGAAAACACACACGAATCACACACGTTTTGTGCGGTCAGAAATGATTGTCCTCACAACATATCGTTCGTTATCATTTAAATTATATGATCTGTTTCATGAATGTTTACATTGGCGAATATATTTTCCTCGTGCTTAATAATTAAATCGGCACCTATATTTTAATCGACTTTAAGTAAATATAACTTAATTCACTGAATTACTGAAGTAACTTTAATTTTTAACCAATTTAAACACGGTCTGCTAATCGAAATAACTACTTGGAGACATTTATTTTCTCGGTACGATTTTCAACCAATGGCCATCTCTAGGAGCCGACAGGAAATTTCCTTTGCGAAATTGCATGGGTATGTTTGTTTTTTCACATGGTTTGAAGCTACACTGCGCCAATAAATGAAACAGGGCTAACTTAGTCTCCATTAGAGCGAATCTATGGCCAATGCAAATTCTTGGTCCGAGTCCAAACGATAAATGACCTGTGTGACCAATCTTCATATTCTCGTTCAAAAATCTCCCAGGATCAAACTTCTTTGGATCGGTGTAATATTTAGAATCATAATGAATTCCGTAAATGGGGAACAATAGAATGGTACCAGGTTTAACAGTAACGGATTTAGCACCTGCTTTAGCTGGAGGAAGCTCGAAAGCCTTCGTGCACTTCCTGTCCAATTCTGACATTGCCGGATACATTCTTAAAGTTTCATTTAAAACTGCATCGAGATACCGCATCTCTTTAAGATAATCAAACGTCACTTTGCCATCGCACTTTTGAAGAGCTTCATCGACTTCCGCTTGAAGTTTTTCTTGGACTTTGGGATTAGTAGCCAGTGCGTAAGCAGCAAAGCTTAAGGTCGTAGACGTAGTTTCGAAACCGGCAAAAAAAAATAAAAACGCCTGTGCTGTTATCTCCTCGACGGTCAAATTTTTTCCAGATTCTTTGGCCTGCATCATAAGCTGTAGCATGTCGGGCCTGTGAATTCCTTGTGCTGTTCTCGTAGCAATAGTCGAGGAAATGATTTCCTTGAAGTAATTAGCGACAGGCTGGTTAATCAATTTTGTTTTTAGGATCTTCGCCAGTTTCGGACACGTTTGAAGAATAAATACTTTGCATAATCGTATAAAACCAAAGTGCGTTGCCTCTTTGCCCATTTCAAAAAACTCATTCTCACGATCCTCCATGGAATTCACGGTTATTCCAAAGGCAACACTAGCAATTATGTCATTTGCGTACCTTGAGAAAGCATCTTTCATGTCCAAGATGATTGGCTCTTGTTTCACAACGTATCCTGCGAAATCTGTAGCACACGTCGATATCAAATCAAACATCATCTTCATCTTGCTCGATGTAAAAGCTGGACTAAGAAGAGCTCGCACTTGTCGCCACTTGTCACCTTGTAAAGAGAAAAGATTTTTTGCAAAGAATGGATCGAGTTCAGGATGACCGAAAGACTTATGATCCACAAAATGGTCAAAATGTTTAATACCGATGTCTCTAATTAGTTCAAGATCGCGTATCATAATAGCTGGCGAAGTAAAGTGAAATACGCCAAAGTACTTCACTTGTTCTTCCGAATCGTCATCAAGGAGTGTTCAGTTACCATCACTTGAACGATCAACAGGGAAGTGAGCCGATTATCTTTAGCGACAGTTCTTTCGCTCCCATGAGTCGGTTAAGATAATATTTGTACATAATAATCAGAAATGCTTTCATTATCATTATCTAAAATCCCTCTTTACGACATAGCGTTGATCATGTAGCCAGTTCTTGCGTCATTTAGCGTGACTACTTTTAGGCAATATTTGTCCGGTTTATTTTTCGTATAAATCCGGAAATGCATCAACCGCGGAAACCTAATAGCTGGTCGTCGAATATTTTCGACAATTCTCCATGAATTCTTCCCAAACCTCTCGAATTGGAGCAACTCTATCGACTGCTTGTCTTTCAGGATAGAAGAAACTTCAATTAGTTGAGCCACATTCTTCCACGAAATTAAATCGTGCCGGACTTTTCCGATCTTTGGAGTTCTATTTGGACGATTTTAATGAACGAAATTAAAAAAAAAGATCTAATAATACTCTCATTTCTATATATCATCAATAATAATACTTCATTTGACTATTTTTTCAATCAGTGCGTCCGAAAAAATGAGAAACCTGGATTCCAATGGAGTCGCAATATCCTTAATTTCTCTTATAGAATATGGCATGGCAGCTCTTACGTTTCCACCTCCATCATTGAATCTAGTGGATACCACCAAAGTCCATTTGTATTTGTCTCGGAAAAAGAAGAGTATTGATTGATCTTGGCTTTCAACCATGAAACGATGCATGACAATCTATAGCCAATGCAGTTTAAAATATAATTTCATCTTCGCTGGTAGGTTTTGCGAATTTACAAAAATAATTGGCCGCCGTGTAACAAAGTAAAAAGGGGATTTACTCGTTCAAGTAAAGGAATCATCGGCTAGTCACGCCAAAAGACTGCCGGGGCCCTCGCCTTCAAGACGTGCAGCCTAAAAACTGTAAATTGACCCCCAAAAAACCCACCAACGAAGGAATTAACGAGACTTTTGACATGGACAAAAGAGCACTCTTGAGACCGGAGTCGTAGAATAATGAACTCTCCTGACAACGTCGAAGCAGCAACGTGTTAAAGAAAACAGCGATACCCTTCGGTTGCACCCAATCAGTCTAACTCCTACTTCTATCAAAATTTTAAAAATTTACTATACAGTAAAACAATAAGCTCGACCAGATCTAATTGAACACTATTAACAACGCAAGAAGTAATTGCACAAGACCTATCTCGGGAACGATTTGTAAAATTTTTCATAAATTACATATTCGTGGATTATAATTTATGAATTAAATTTTACACAAAGAGATTACAAAAATGAAAACATTGGAAAAAGGTGTTTGCCGGATATTGTACCTTGTAAGAAAGCTGAAAGCTTACCTGTTATAACAGAAGCTCGACGCTTTCTCAAATTTTCACGTTCCAGCTTCTGCAGCAAGTTGAGTCTCTGGCACAACTGGTTTCCGTACTATTTGATTCCTGCTCTAGATCAGAGGCACTTTCCTTTTTAGAGGTGACATGATTGTCTCCGAAATTTTCGTCCACAAGGACATTCAAAACAGCTGTTTCGCTTCTAATAAACATTTCATACTATAAACGCAACACAAACTTCTTATTGCAAAAGTATTTAATTTATTTCCAGATATTTATTAGATATATACTTTATTTTCAATATTTCTTTGCAGACTGTACAGACGCTAATATTCTTAACTGTTCCAAAATGACTCGTGAATTTTTTAAAATATATTTTTGTTTTTCAACCCCACAATACTAAATTGTCACCACGAAATATATTTAATTAAAATTGGCAACCAAAATTTTTTCGATTTTCATCCCGTACTCGTAGGATGGTAACGCTCAAACGCAGAAATTTAGTTGGTGGAAAATGATAAATATTCCCCCACCACCTGATATCCACTAATTAAAGTATTGCGTTCGAACGCTGCTGTAACATAAATATGATGATCTTGCTTGACTACCTTGTATTAGGCAATGTATCGTTTCCTCCTTTTCTAAGGCGAATTCCGAACCCAGCAACGTTCCAATTGTATTCTTTGTGAGTTACAAACGATTTTACACCCCTAATAAATGAAAAGAGATGCTAAATGATCGGCCAACTTAATGGTAAAATTTCTTTTTAATCTCACAGAAAAACTTAATCTACAAGCCTTTTACTTGAGCCCGCAATCACTTCCAAACGATCTACACTGAGTCGTAAAAAAAAGTTAACAGTTGAAATGAATTATCTAACTTAACAGAGACGTAAAAACAATGTATCTATCAGAAAGGTCTTTCAAGGATCAATAGGATCCCAGGATTATGATCCCAGGAGGTTTACGATCTCTATTAGTTCGGTTTTCCATTTATGTGCGCTATATAGACAATTTAACACAATCCCTTGCTATTTGCTATTATCAAAAGTTTCCGTTAGAGACAACAAATAGCTATTGTTTCTACTCATAACTACTCTAGTCACCTTACCTCAATAATGACAAATTTCTTCAACTTTGGTTAAGATTTAACCTACGGATAAATTTCTAAAAAAAAGTGAGCCGTCGCGGGATGCCTGGTAGATGTGAAACATCAATTGTTAAAATAGTTTTGTGATAGCGAGGTAACCCTGGTTACTGCAGGATTACAGCGTACGCATTCCAGTATACCTATATTTCAGTGCTAGCCTGAAAATACGGCGTCTTACATTCTGTCCCCTGCGGAACACGCCATTAGATGTTTCACATTAAAAATGAAAATGATTGGTTAGCTGGGGATTTATCCGCAGGTTACATTTTAATTAAAGGTAAAGAAACTGGCCATAAGAATCCAATCATAAGCTTAGTTTCCACCCTGCAGAGTTTAAATAGAGTTAAGAAGCCTCACTGGCCATTCCATTCAAATCCTATACATGATTGGTTAACTCTGTTTAACATTTTCACTGCCGGTGGGGTGGGGATGTGTTATTAGTTATTGCCGCGCTGTAGAAATGAGTTTTTCTCAGAAAGCCACTTGCTTTTAATAAAAAACATGATTAAAAAGTGGTGATAAATATTACTTATAATTAGTAATCAATATGATACACATAACCACGTTTTAAGCCTTTCCTCATAAAATATTTTGACTACGCGCTAGCGCGTGATAAGCACTAGAGGTAAAATTATTTTCTAAAGCCACACGACGCACTGGTGCGTGATTGGCTCCTCAGCGTTGACGTCCCATCATGCGCTGTCGCTTTTTCGTCAGCGAAAATATTAAACTCTGCACGATAAAAACTAATGGCTAATTTCTTCACCTTCGGATAAAATTTATCCTGCGAATAAACTCCTAAAACATGAAAATGATTGGTTAGCTGAGGATTTACCCGCAGGATAAATTTTATCCGAAGATGAAGAAATTGGCCATAAGCCATACTCGAAAAAAAAAACGTACGTTTGTTGCCGACTGTGAATTAACGGTACAACGCGTTCAGAGGAATTCGCATTGTGCTACAGGTTGAGAAATGCATTCGAACGCTCGTTGACAAGGATTCAGTGCATATGTTTCCATCGTGTAGGGTTGAAATAGAGTTAACCAATCAAGTTAGTTTATTTCGCTCAAATCTCGTTTCTAATTGGTTAACTCTATTTCAACCCTACACGGTAGAAACATTTGCAGACAGTGGCTTAATTTCCACCATACAGAGTTTAATAGGGTTTACCAATCACGTATAGGAGTTGAATGGAATTAACCAATGAGGCTGGTTCACTCTATTCAAATCCTGTACGGTGGAAACTAAGCTGATGAACGCGTGTGTAAATGATTATTATTTGACCAATAGTGCAACGTGTCTATAGGAATTCACATTTTGTTATTGGCCTAGAGTTTGCATTCGAACGCGCGTTTGAAGAGTTTGACTGGGCCCTGACTGGACTAGAAATGTAAACTTTTAGCAAAGTTGGTAATGCTTTACTAACTAAAAATCTCACGATGAAAAACTGGAGGCACGTTGCAATCGGTTATATTTCTTTGTTACGCTTTGTCCATTACCATTTTGAATTGGAAAAGATTAAGTTTTCCTGTGAATTTATATACACACACATATTCCCAAAATTAGCGGTAATGTATGACAATAACTCTTAGAATATTGAAATTTAGATGGGTATAATATTTTTGTTCCCATTTAATATACTTTCTAAAAAGTTTGAGAATACTTTGATTAATATTTAAAATGTATGTTATATCGTGGCTGATTGCTATGCTTTCTTATTGATTTTCTTAGCATTACTTAAATTGCTATTCATTAGTTTTGTAGTTTGTTTTATAGTGAATTAATCATACATTATGTTTTTTGGAAAAAGCTATTGTATTCAAGAGCATTTTCCATTAAAAGATGTACACAGTCTATTAATGCTATATTTTCTAAAATGATCGTTTTATATTTATAGATTTGTAAAAATACTGAATAAATGCTTTTATTTGTTTTTAGAACTCATTGAGAAAGTGTTTGACAAAAAATTTATCTAATGGATGACTCAAACAAAGGGCCTCAGGCCCCTGCCCAAAAAAGTAAGCTAAGTCTTTTGGATCTTATGAAGATGAAGAAAGCAGGAACCTCACAAGATTCTGCACTTTCGAGTTCACAAATGCCTGTAACATTGCAATCTACAGAGCAATCCACATTGCCATTAATTGGCCGTGGACGTGCAACTTTTACACATTTACAAGAAAAAAGTACTGATATTGGATCTGTGGGACGAGGATTCAGTTCACCAAATATATCGTCTCCATCAAGAAGTATTACCTCATCAGAGTTACCCCAAGCACTTCCTAAAGTTGGTCGTGGCAGAGCCTCTCTGCTCGGCATGAAACAATGTCTTATGTATGTTTCGAAGCATATTTATTTATATACCTAAAACATTTTCTAATACTTGTTCAATATTATTAGCACAACAGCTACATCTGTAAGTGAAACGCAACTTGCACAAGGTCCAAAGTTGCAGCCTTCGGTTGATGTTGGACATTTAACTACCCATTTACCACAACTTTCTTTAAGCACTACGGAATCTCTTACACAATCTGAACCAATATCTCGACAAGGAGAAACCGGCACAGTGTATGTATTTCAGTTTAACTATACAAAGGCAAAGTTTTAATAATTAAAGATTTTTTATTATATTTATATATATAGTATGATGTTTTCAATTTATGTCATCAGGAATATGTTTTTAGTAGTGGAATTTCTACAGTTTATAAGAATATTAATTAATTTTTGAAAATTCAATTTTTTGTATATTCTGGCATAACAAATATAATTGTAAAACTTACTTATTTCCACTATTAATAATTACTTAAAAGACAAAATTCAATTATCATTTGTTACTTCATCTTTCATATTTTCTCAATTACTGTGTATAGTACTCAATTACCATTTTCAGACTTTTTCAATACTTTTCATTTGATTTCAGAATAGAAATGACTGCTAATCATATAAATCTGATTCAAGAACCTGATCGTGGATTATTTCAATACGAAGTAACTTTTGCACCAAATATTGATTCTCGTCCTTTACGAACGAAATTGTTAAATCAGCACTTGGCAGAGCTTGGTGGTGTAAAAACATTCGACGGAGCCATTTTGTTCGTGCCAAAAAGATTGAAACAAGACGTAAGTAATTCGTATATAATATTAATCGTCAAAGTTTGATTTCGATTTATCTCAAGTTGAATGAGAAATAAAAAAATAATTTGAGTGGTGCTAGAATTTACCAAGTATCATACTTATGAATAAAACTGAGGAAAAAGACGTTTTTATTGTATATATTTCTTGAAACTTGCAATAGTGTAATTTTTCATGTTTTTAGAGAATGATTTTTTCGTCTCTTCATCCGGATGGTTCAACGGTGGTCCTAACACTCACTTACAAAAAGGAACAAAGCGTGAGCGAGAACATTCAGTTCTATAATATTCTTATAGGCAAAATTATGTATGCGTTGAAATTAGTGCGTATTGGACGTCAAAACTTTAATCCGAGAGCTGCTCATGCTGTACCACAACACAGACTGGAATTATGGCCAGGTTATGTTACAGCAGTTAATGAATATGAAGGAGGTTTAAAACTTTGCCTGGATGCTACTCATAGAGTGATGCGCACAGATACCGTACGTGATTTAATGTAAGTAAACAAGTAGAACAAGAATAGGTATAGCCTCAATAGCGATTATGGTTGTATTCAGCAGAAATACAGGCCAAGGAATATTATACGCGTTATTTAATTGTGAATTTTGCACAAATTTTAAAAATGTATTTGCTGCTTGAGCTTTATTACTGCTGACCATAGTATATGATAAACACCAACTCGTCAACAAATTTCAATGCTTTGTATTATGTTTCACAGGCAGGATACATATAATAAATCACCACATAATTTCCGAGATACTGTAACGGTAGAAGTAGTAGGTATGACCGTGTTAACCCGCTATAACAACAAGACATATCATATCGATGATATAGACTGGAATAAAAATCCCAAATTTGAATTTGAATCTAAAGATAACACAAAAATATCCTTAATACAATACTATAAAACGCACTGGAGTTTAGAGATAAGGGATCATAACCAGCCTCTGCTTGTGCATAGGGCAAAAACTAGAACGACGACAGGCGAGGTATAATCATTTACTTTTAAAATTTTTAATACTATTTTATATTGTCATTAATATTGTGATAAAGTTGTATATCATTTTTCCTACTTAAAAATGAAATTTTAAGATTTTAATCACTATAACTAATTTTTGTCGCAAACAGGAAGTCGAAAATCTGGTCTTATTAATTCCCGAATTCTGTTACCTGGCCGGATTAACGGATAAAATTCGATCAGATTTTCGTATAATGAGAGATCTTGCAGCAGTGACTAGAGTTAGTCCAGAGGGACGCCGCGATGTCATTCACCGCTTCATAAACGAAGTGCAGAATAATGAAGTGACACGAAAGTTGCTTAGTGATTGGGGACTGCGACTTGAGAATAATACTGTGAATATTAGCGGAAGAGTATTGCCCCGCGAGAAAATTACTTTTGGAAACAAAACTTCTGATGTCGTACCAGAAAACGCAGATTGGACTTCAATGATGATAAGAAAATCCGCACTTAGATCTGTTAGTTAAAAATAAATTGACATGTATCAACATATCTTCTTTTATCGCCGTTTAAATATTTTATTCGCTTTCAGGTGAGCATGCGCAATTGGTGTTTGATTTCCACCGGAAAGGATGCCTCGATATGTAATGATTTTCTAGTGATGCTGAAAAAAGTTGGCATGAATATGTCATTAAATATCGCTGATCCAAAAATAATTAAATTGGACAATGATAGGACGGAAAATTATTTAAGAGAACTACGTAGGAATATCAACCCCAATGTTGACATTGTTGTCGCAGTGTGTCCCACCATTCGAAATGATCGATATGCAGCGATTAAGAAGTAAATTTAACCATCAGTTCTTATCACACGGGGGAATTTCGAAACATGTATTACTCGTGCATTTACAGGTTGTGCTGCGTTGAAATGCCGATTGCTTCACAAGTTATTGTCACAAAGACAATCTCACGTAAGGATAAATTGAAAGGAGTTTCAGAAAAGATTGCACTGCAAATGAATTGCAAGCTCGGAGGTGCGCTCTGGGCGCTAAATATTCCATTTGTATGTATTTCGCACATATATCTTTTATCTACAACTCTTTTCAATTAATTTTAACCCATTTTAATATTATTTCCAGGATAACTTGATGGTATGCGGTATTGACGTATTTCATGCTGGCGAAGGAAAATCATCACACGGAAGTGTAGCGGGATTTGTTGCCAGTTTAGATAAACATTTAACTACGTGGTATTCAAAAGTTTGCATTCAAACTCCGCGTCAGGAGCTGATCGATTTACTTAAAGTGTGCTTAGTGGCTGCGGTTAACAAGTACCGAAAGGTATTGAACTAAAAATATTCCTCTTCGTCAAAGGAGGTTACGTCTTAATTCGTTCATCATAAATTTCAGACAAACAGTCGGTATCCTGATAGAATCGTTATGTATCGGGATGGTGTCGGAGATGGGCAGCTCGATACAGTATCTCGTTACGAGGTTAAGCAGCTAGAAACAGCTTTCAGTTTGATTGATCCTGACTACAAACCTAAAATGAACGTGGTTATAGTACAGAAGCGGATTAACACACGTCTCTTCAGAAAAGTTGTAAGTATTATATCAAGAGACTCAATAGAGTTTCATCCCAAAATTTTTCTGCAACTATGATAGCTATCTCAAGAAGTTGCATATTACTAGTCCTACTATTGAACTTATGCAAATCATAATATATTACTGGAATATAATACTTTATATTCATGTATAATAATCCTGCTATCTATTTTTCAAAATGTATAATAATTAACGTGGAAATGCTATTAGGAATGATTGATAATTGTTTTTGTTTGATACATTTTCATTAGATATCTCAGTAATTCGTTTTATAGACTACATGTTTTACCAATGGCCTTTAACCCCTTCACTGTGTGACCCATACATGGCAAAAAAATCATACCACCACTGTGTATGGCCTTATACGGTTATCTAAAAAAAAGGGGGTTTACTCCGATTTTTATAAAAGTGGATATCTTAAGGTTTTTGGGGTCGTAGAATTCAAATCTGATAACAGAATTTCAAAATTCAAAATGGCGGATCCACTTTGGCTTTCTGAAAAAGTCTCATGTTTATAAAGAGAAATTGCACTAGCGATGTTAAAAAAGATACAGAGTCGTCAGTCATCTACCATAGCGACCATTCATGTCTCGTGGTGACAAATAAAAAAAAAACTTGATGAAATTTACCAAATACATCGAACATTTATAATTTAATTAGCGATCTCAAAAAACCTCGAGATATCAATTTTTATAAAAATCCAATGATTACAAAATTTTTGATCTGCCATATTGGATCCACCATTTTGAGTTTATAAATTTTAATATCAAATTCTGATTTGAAGACCCCAAAAATCTAAATCATACAATCAATAAGTGAATCCGAGGACTCTTACTTCCCATACATTACTAGGAAGACTAGTTGATTTTTTTACACTGCAAAAGGGTTAACCAAAGTAGGTGCGTGTGTTGAACACCCCAAATTCAATGCTTTTTAAATGTAAAACAAAATCGTTAGATCATTCCTGGGTTAAAGGACTTATATTGTTATATATATATTTTTTAAAGGGATCGCGCTTAGACAATCCTTTACCTGGAACGATCGTGGATAGCGAAGTGACTCGTCGAAACTGGTACGACTTTTTCCTTGTTTCACCATATACTCGTCAAGGGACGGTAACGCCAACTCATTACATTGTTATTCATGATGGAATAAACTTGAAACCCGACTACATGCAAAGATTGACATACAAACTCTGTCATCTTTATTATAACTGGTCCGGAACTATTCGAGTACCCGCCCCGTGTCAGTATGCACACAAACTTGCGTATCTCGTGGGACAAAGTATTCAAATGGAACCCAATGAATGCTTGGCAGATAAGCTCTATTTCCTTTAAGTTATGTGCCTACATTTGGTGTTGTCCTTTAATTTCTTTTTTATCAACATAAAACAAGTTTCTTACCAATTGAATTTGAAACTTAATTAGTATACTTCGACGAAAATACAAAATTATTCTATAAATTATAGATAAGTAGTCGCAGATTATTAGAATTTTGTTCTAATTAAGTGCGTTTGACTATCAATGAATTACGTTGGTTTACTTTGGCTCATGCTGATATTTTGGAAATGAAGTATTCTTAGCTTTTGTTAATGTAATTCATAGATTTGTTATATCGCGTGAAACTGTTTCCTGTTCTATAACTTTTATTACATAACGTTGGAGAAATTTGTTAGGCGAATTTGTGTTCACTAATAAGTCGTAACTTAAACTAAAACCATAATTAAAAAACTCGTGCCTTATTCATTGGACGACTTATGTTGTTTGAGTGGAATGGCAGATAGCATTTCACATTTCATTATTACCATTCAATCATTAACTAATAATTCGTATTAAAAATATTTTTGCTAAGGGTATTGTAATGAACGATCTCATTCAACGAAAGCCAAAAGAATGTGCCTATAAAGATTCCTTTATTATTAAACATATAAGTTAGAATTGTAATACAATTTAGTTAGTCCACCAAAGTTCCTATAGTAAGTAGATATATATTAAAAATGTTGACGTAAATTATGTTCCTTTATAATGAATAAATCTGCGTAATCCAGATGTTATTGTATGACAATCTTTTTTTAAGTTTCATTTGAGATGCCTGTATAAAACACTCGAATGACAAAAATACATTATACAGACTCGTAAATCAATATTACTGACGTCTGATACTCATCAGGAAATGTCTATTGCTTTCTCTAACTATTGTATGATATAGTTTGTTAAGATTAACAAATATGATACAAAATTATTCGATATACAAATTCAAATAATTTTCACGATATTTACATATTATAATAAATTAAGAAAAATTAATATGTAACTCAATTGATTGACAGAAATTTTTTGAACCATTTCGACCAGTCCACACGTTACAGGATTATCGTTTAAAATGTGATTAAGAAAAAAACTCAAAAACCTCGTGGAACAATAATACAGAGGTAAGGAGATTCTAAAGAAAGAAATAGCTAATAAAACCAGTAGTTTTTGGGGGATTTTAAGAGAGGAAAATGAATATTGAAGGCGGAGCTAATGCTATTAAGATGCCATTGTAAAGAGGAAACAAATGTAAAGAAATTCGACATCGGAAGGAGTCACCAAGAAATCAGAGAGCAACTGACGTATGTATGTGACATGTAGCTGTACTCTGGTGTTTTGCGTAGCTTCGTAGTGTGCTCAGGTGTGTTGGGTGTGTTGCTTTGTACAGAGCGGAAGGAGATGAAGAGAAGAGGAGCGGAATGGTCAGGGCGGACTAGGAGGAGTAAGAGGATAGCGAACGTGTAATAAGTATCGTGTATATCGTCAGGTTGGCGGCGTATCGTGTATCGCGTATCGCGTATCGAGTCGTCGCCATTCGAACGGTTGGCGCCTGCGTACAGCTTGTTTACAACTGCGGAGCTTACCATACACATGACCTTTCCAAGATGGACACGAACGCCTATTTTATTGCATAGCGTGCCGTTAAAAAATCATCGTTTAACACGCAGCCTGAGGGTCGGAGTGTGTCGCAGGTGTGCGTATGAAGACATTTGCCACAAGTGAACATCAAGACAAGAGTAGGTTCCGATATTAATCACTAGTGCGAATAAATTACTCTATATTTGTGTCCGAATTTTTCGATTCGGGCAGATGTGAGCGCGGTGTATATTCTTGCTCGCGTGCAAGAGACTCGACAGCATAAAACCAGCTCTTTATGAACTTGCTGAACTGATCAAGCTAATTACACTCACCTTGTTGACAGTGTTTTCGCGTGTGCGTCGAATTTTCTTCATGAGTTGTACCAGTGATTTGCGCTATATCGCGAAATGTGACTTTGCTACTGGAACACCTCTGGTGTTTTGCTGCTGGTTCCTATTGCGCATGAAAAATTATTCTACCCTTGGCACCAGCTTATTTGCTCTATAAGTGGAGTGTTTATGTATTTACTTTGTGCCACGGATTCCTCAACAGATCAGCTGCTTACACTTACAAAAATCACGATGCTGCGAATTGGATTTCATTATTGACTATCATGGCGTATGGGCTACGACGATTATGGTGACCTGCACTGTTTATCCATGATACTACATACCCATTTTAAAGCTTTAATCTCAAAATATTTTTAATACATGATACATAATCATCATTGTTCAGATCTCTGGAGTTTACTCAAGAAATTTGCTGTACTACTACACCGTAGAACTGTGAATTTCATATGCAAATACTTTGTATATGATTATGTGCTCCGATTTATAACATTGAATTGTGAAAAGGGATAATTGGAGATTTCCCAATGATCATTGTGTTTAATGAAAGATAACGGTTGAATGTGAACTTCGATGTAGATTGTATGACCACAATAGTTTTGATTTTTTGTTGTCTTTGGCAATGTTCTATTTTATATATCTATTCAAATCATTTCATTGAGCTTATAATGGTTTATGGACTTTGGATAGTATGTATGTAAGATTGAGTCTATTAGGGCAAGTTGGAATGTTTGAATGCATTGCTTTAACTTAAAATTTGATCCTTGATACAATTAATCACAACAAATGAAACAACTTTCCAATTGAAATTTATCAACTGCTTGGACTTTTCAAAGCTACAAATAATATTTACCAACTCTTTAAATATTTTATTATATATAAACCTTAAAATCATATGTTAGTTTTTAAATAATCATTGTAAAGTAATTGAAACACTTTAATGGTTCTATTAAACTAAGACTGCAACATTGCAGTTTATTTAAACAAAAAACAATTCAGGCACATTTACGTGCTACATAAATGGTACAATATACCAAGGAGCAACATTGCTCCTGTTATCTGCAAAAACGGGTTTCTTAACTATTGTGGCAATGTCATCCGGCAGAGGCCTGGTCTCTCCATCAGGAGGACCAATTGTTCGTGCTGGACATCTTCGAAAGTTAAAGACACTTAAAAAGAAATATTTTGTGTTACGTGGTGAAGTACCAGGGTACCCAGCATGCTTGGAATATTACGATAGTAAGAAAAAGTTTGAAAACAGGCAGCCACCTAAACGCAGCATATCCTTACACAGCTGCTTCAATATCAACAAACGTGTTGATACTAAACATAAACATGTCATTGCTCTTTACACAAAAGATGAATGTTTTTCCTTAATCCTTGATAATGAAAAGGATCTTGATGACTGGTTAAAACCTATGCTAAGACTCAGCGGAGATGTTCCAGATGGAGAACAACCAAGGCCAACTTTTGGTATGATTTGTATTTCTTATTACAATATTTTAAAAGAAAATATTTTTATTTTTCCATTTCATTACTGAATGTGTTATAATCTTGTTTACAGTAGATTGCACTATTTTGGTTCTATTTTGTTTTGTAAAAATTAAAAATAAATTACATATTATTTAAATAGAAATTATTGTTTCAATCCAATATTTGGCATGTATGATATACAATTATCGTACTTTAATCAAATATTGTAAAATCAATTTGTTCATTCGTTTTTAAGACAATTAAACAATTGATATTGATATGAACAGCTACATAATGGATGGTAGTTGTTTTATAGGCGAATCTTAATTATGAAAATCATAGCAATCCTATTTGTTATTCATTACATATTAGTAATGTCCTATGTATAACCCACAAATGTAATCTATATTTATAGTCTCGATGTTACTATATACCATATATATCATTCATCCATAAAAGCGTCACAAACATTTGTGAGTGCAAAACTGTACCAACTGATAGAAAACTTTGAATGTTTTGAATCTTTAAGTTTAACGAAAAACCATTTATCTTACAATAAATGTTTGAGAATTTGTAGCATAATACTATTAAATGATTCGATATCTTTTCAGAACACATCTGGCAAGTGACAATGCAGAAGAAGGGACTGGGCGAACGAAAAAATATTCATGGACCTTATAGACTGTGCTTGACCGACCGGACATTAAGTCTAGTAAAAATTGGGACAAAGGACAATGCCGATTCTATTGAATTCGTGGTAAGTTTATTAATATTAGTAGATATCTCTTTTTCAATTCAAAAAGTGTTCAAGCGAAGTTGTACATTCTGAGTTATAGCTCATTTTTGAGTATTAAATAATTCAATAACAATGTTAGCACTCAGTTCTAGTGATCATAACGTGAATGTGCGAACAGTGATAGACAAATAGGTTGATTCGTGTCAATATTTTAATATATCTTCTTGGAAGAAGGCAGTATATATGATTAAACTAGCCGGAAGTGAACATAGACTGTGATTATTGCATTAAGATGTTTTTCATTGAGCGTTAGAGTTTTAAGTGGTGATTATCGCACAATGTATGAATCATGTTTTCGTTCCAAAACATCGTTGACTTTAAATTATCGAGTATGTATGGTTCGACTTACAGCTTGATTACTTAATTAAAAAAAAATGATATTAAATATTATCAAAAATCTGCAGGAGTTACTTGGACTAAGAAATTTTGTAAACTCATCTTTAATATTTACATAAATAGAAGTTTGGAGGAAAAAGAATATTTTTAAGCAATATTAAGATTGTTAAACTTTGGTAATAGGATGAAGATATAAAATGCTAGAAATGCCAGGACTTTTATAGTTTATGTGAATTTTTTGTTACCTTAAACACACTGTATAATAGGCAATAAAATTTCTTTACAATCGAATCTACGCTCAAAATAAAAAAGTAATGTCAACTCTGGCATGTTTTGCTCTTTAAAATCTTATATTCCTATTATTTTAATTTTTATTATATTCGATAATATTTCATTCTTCAAATTTTGACTGAATAAATTATTTTAATTGTAATCATATGTTTCATTATCTTGTTTCTCTTTCCAAAGTGTTTTGTTATTGTTCAATGCGATTGTATAATGCGATTTATACAATATACTTATATCAATATAATACCTATAACAACAATAATAAAATATAACCGACTTTTATTTATATATAGAATTTTCAAAAAGATAAAAAATCTGCCTATGCTCAATGTCTACTAATATATTTCTTTAAAGTTTTATATATTTCTATTTAGGAGCACATAATTTCTTCAAGAAATATAAGCGGTATAGCTATGTAATCTGACGTAGAATGATCTCTATGTGTCATATTTCGGTTGAAGTAGAAACTCAAACAAAATCGGTATCTTATTTGTAACCTATGAACATACATCTTTAAGGAAAACTAAGTTATTTCAACCACCTAGTCTATCATCCGTCGACGTAACAAATATGTACCTTGGCGGCTATGAATGAAATTTTCCAGGTTTTTATCTTTTTGCGTTGAGATAAGAGAAGTGGGTGGTAAAATATAATAACTATACGAAGATTACGATAGCACTGTTATGACGCAATACAATACGCTGATGTATCAGTGTTTCCGTATTCTGTAAAATCATGGGTGTGTCCTATTAAACGATATTTACCTTTGACTTTGATTGTAACAAAATATATAATTTATTGCTCAAACAATAAAATACTTGGAGGTCATAGATTCTCTTTGCTGTTCTTTGCTCCACGAGTTCAATGTGCTTTTTGACAGTTCACAAGCATTGCAACTCTTAACAAATCACATGTGACTTTCCATAAACTCATGGAAATATATGCCTAGAATAGAAAAATAAATTATATTTCGATGCAAAACCATCCAACATGCATACTTTGTATCCGAAAATCTATGCAGATCCTCCTGTGGCTTGCTATAGACTTCATTGTTTTCGAACTGTCAAAGAAACACATTGAACTCGTGGACTTTGAGATGGTAATGCTGATTTAAATATAGTATAATAGATTGTACATATGACGTTTACTTATCAATATTCTATGTAAATAAACTATTGTGTTTACGATGGATTGAAATTGTGCGAATAAAATTAAATAGTTACCGTATGTTTTGAAGGATATTTACGTGAAATTAATGAGACTCTTGGAGACCAATTACTCTTGGGAATACGCAAACACCAGACACATATTTATCGACCATCTTGTCTTGTTGTAATACTTCAAATTAATTTATTTTTTGATTGTCAGTTACTTTGTTATTTTGCTTTTCCGTAATGAGCGACACTGAGTTTTACTTTTAGTAAGATAATGAATTTATATAACATCACAATTTTATACAGAAATATTAATTCATTTTGAAAAATTAATTCATTTTTCAGTTGAACTGCATAAGACGATGTGGTTACATGGATCGAATATTCTACATGGAGGTGGGCAGATCGGCTGTAACGGGCGGTGGTGAATTCTGGATGGAGGCTGAAGACAACAATATTGCTCACAACATGCATGCAGCAATTTTGAATGCTATGAGCAATTCGAGTAGCAACAAAGACGAAGTGGGACCTCGTCAAAGAGGGCGTAGCTCTTCCGCTAACGAAGCGAGTAAACCAATTTCTGTTATTCAACGTCGAAACACCGGCCATAAGTTTCACGGTTTTTCACCTTTGGGTAAGCGAGGATATATTTATTATCTTTTATGCTTATATATTTTATTTGACGTGTAGCGAATATCGGTTATGGTTCGTCGCGGAGCACATTGTATATAATACATTTACAAATACTTGAGATTACTAGCGCCTGCAAGCTTCTTTCATGTAGTTTAGTTGTGTACCTTCGTTAGCATTTTTTTATTCTTTAATTTTCTCTAATTGATTTTTATTAATATTCCGTTTGGGGATTCTTAATTATAACAACTGTGATATGGTATCACGTATTTCCATAGTTAACTAGAAAGATTATAGAGATGACTTATAATTCCGCCATAATCGAGTTTTTTTTAAGAGTAGACTAGGCCAAAACTTTAATATGGCGGAGTCGTGAGAATTGTTTTTATGTGCTATTACTCAATTTTGTGTTGGTTGGAAAATGCAATTCCCCTTGCAGTGTGACACTTCGTTAATCATTACTTGTATATTTTGGAACATTGTTGATTGGAATTTTGATGCGCACTGTACAGTTACAAAATGATATGCTCTAAACTGGTAACTTGTTCGCCGTGTTTCAAAATATGATTTCAACTATTATTTTTTTGTACATTCAGATTCTTTGTTTATTCAAACAATGTTTGTGACACATGTATATAAATGGATATATGGATCAAGCGTTTTTTGTGTTACAAACTTCCATAAAAATGATAAGATAACAGGATACCACGTTTACAACAGTCAATTGTAGATATGTACATAGGTACCAACATGTAAAAACGGTGAGTACATGATTCATTGAATGTCTCACTGTATCATTTTGACTTGTGTAACACGTATGAGTTTTTTCTCTGGCTTGTAATTTCATGCATTTAACTGTATATTCGTACCAAAATTGTGTCGTCAAATCCTTCAATGCCTCTCATTTATAATTCTTTTGACTTTACATTAACATACCAAGTATTAATATTGATTACTATAAATGGGGGCAAGATAATTAGTATAAAAATATATATCTTGTGCTAAAATTAATAGTTACTCAAAAAGTTTGAAGAAATATAAACATTTATATAAGTTGACAAGATATGAACCTCATACGAGACGCTCAGCAGTTCTTGTTTGAATTCGTCGACATCATATTGAATGTTAGCCAATAGATTTTAGTTGATACAATTTCTTAAACTGCTAATCATTTTTGAACTACGAAAACATTAAGTTCAAAAAATAATTCTTATAGGACTGAAAGTTAGTAAATAAAAAAAATCGAAATGATTTATCTTATCGAAAGACAAATAATATTTTTGAATATATTCCGCTTCGTGCCGGACTATAACCTCTTGCGATGACCGCACGCTTTCTCATATCGATGAATAGCACGTAATACACGTGGTTGCGGGCTTTACAGAGGAACAGAAGACGCAAAAGGAGCAGGTGGATCCAATGCGGGAGCAGATCGTTCCTGTCTCTGCCCCTTCACAGAGTAATCAATCACAGAGTACCTTCTCTTCCAATACACTCATGGGTCTGTTTTCTCTCATAAGAGTTCTTTCTCTCTCTTCTTCAATTTCTTTCTATATCTGCTGTTTTGTTCCTTCTCTTGCTTCTTCTTATTTGAATTTGACATAGTAGTCCTCAGATCCGTTCACGATATACGCCCAAATATTGTTCGTATGCATTTTCCATTAAGAATATTATCTTAACGGCGGCTAATAACGATGAAAAATATTTGAACAGCTACCTTTGTTGAATATATTCGGAAAATGAAATAAAAAGAAAATTATACAAAGTTACCTTTTAGTTGACCGACCTAGGCAAACGCGTGACTCTTGGACGGATGAATGTCATTTAGTCCGCTGGTTTACGCTCCCGTTTGCTATAAAATTATTGCTGAATGACGATGACCTATTTGTTACATTTAAATTTTTGGAGCGTGAACCAACGTTCAACTGGAATTTTATTCTATTACTCTAAGCGTGTATGGACTTGGTGCTTTAAGAATTGTTGGAGGTGTGTCTGTCGTATACTGCACACGCGTCATCGGAGATACTGTTGACGTTTTCTCAGTACTCTGTTTGCTTGCGTTATTTTCGAGATTAATGTTCCTTCGCTCTTAGTCATTTTAGTGAATCATGCAACTAACAAGTTGTGATAACGCGAAATAAAATATTTTTCAATGACGCTTGATCAAAAATAGATATCTAATGGTATTTGCATCGTAATTCAGAATTGATTCACATAAAACTTCGATAATTCGATTTTTGTGATTGAAATGTGCTGAGAATATGTAGTTACAAATGATATATTTTCGTTGTAGAAAAATTAACAACATTTTTTATTTTCATGATCGTTTTTTAAATTTTTGATCGATTTCAGTTTATCGTTTGGTGCCACTATAGCTTTCTAAAGGGAGTGTATATGATTGCACGAGTAGTTTTCGCAATCAATGGTTCATCTTCTTCAGTTCAAATGCTTCTCCAATTTTTGGTCGTAAAAAGATTCTTACATTACGAGGATATCATAACAAATTCAGGAAGCTTATTAAATATCTTGGTCTGGAAAAGGTTGGTTTGGTCTGTGCATAAAGGGGCATCGCGACAGTGAGCTCTGTGGTTTACAGTTCTCGGCGCATCAGGATCTGAGCCTTCCACGGAGCCTACCACAGGGAGTGCCGCAATGAATGCTAACGCTACTGTAAATCGGCGTCGTCACTCAGTAGCCACTCATCCCCATTCTGCTACTAATTCCCAATCCATTCATCTCACGACGGCAACCATCACAGCTACCACAACAACAACCACCACCACCACCGTCACTATCACCACCATTACTACCACCACTACCGCCACAACTGTTGCGAACGCGACATCTCACCAGAGAACCCTGTCGCTGCCCTTAGCCGCAATAGTTATCGGTCAAACTCAATCATCCAAAAGATCTGTTTTACGCTGTACGTATTTTCATTTCATCCCGACACATCTTCCATTCCTATTTTTCTCTTTAGATTCACATTTTTACTCTACTTTATTCTTCTTTGCCCTTCAGTTTTATTTCATCGTCAAACACCCATCCATACCCTACCCATCCATAGGGGAAAATTGTCAAAGACCACATAGCGAATAACACGGATAAATGTATGCTATCTCAAACCTCTTCCCTACATACAATTTGTTTATTTGCTATTTATTCTTTATTTGTTGGCTGCCTTCTAATTCGTCTATCAATATTTTGTATGTATGTCTTAATATTGTCACGGTCGCCGATGCACGCAAATGCTTGCAGCGAAATATGTATGTATACGTCATTGAATACAATTCCAGAATACACAGCGAATCGCAAGCTCGCCTGTTAGAAAAGACTCGCAAAATTTAGTAATTAAAACAGAGAACTGCCGATTGAATTGATCGATATCGTTGATCTTGACGATCTGATCCAGTCAGTATTATCTGTTTACAACGATCGGCATTTACCAGTTTATTGTTGAAACAATCATTTGCCTTTGCTAGTTGTCTCGCAGGCCAAAATTTATGTTTTAGGGCATCTATTTGCCGTTGGTATCGTTGCCCAATGCTTAACATGGAATATACTTCATTTACACGTGTATTAATATTTTCAAGTATACTTTATATCTTTATAAATGTAATTCATCTACTAACCATCGCTATGCTGGAATGACGGTCTCTGCTTTCGACTGCTTAAAAAATTTTATGTGGAAATAGCTAATCTATGTTTTTCTAGGTACGAACATCCGAGATAGATGCGATAGTTTACCATCGAGAGCTCGCACAACGAGCGAAGGTCATCCGACGTCCGTTTTGGGTCATCCTAGAGCACCTCATTTGGTACCTCATGTACCTAGACCTCAGTCGATATATGGAAGAGGACTTTCCTATTCGCCGCCGGTGTCTTCGATGCCGATAAGTCCTGCTTCTGGGGCTTGTTCCACGGACTCTGCGGGATCCTCGCTCTCTATGGACGATGGCGCCGAGAATATCCTAGAGGAAGCTCCAACATCTAGGTATGGCCATTCTCTCACCCCGGATGAACCCGTCATTCTCGAAGAAAATGGAGATGATTATGCTCCATGGTCAACCAGGCACCAGCATCATAAATACTCGCCCAACTTCAAGTCCCATTCACCTTCCCAGGTAAGTATTTTGTGCTCTCGGATATATTTTACTCTCTTCGCTGTTAAGGCTTCGCCTCTTTTTCTAAAGCATTGGTTTCTACATTAGCTTAATCTTATTTTTTTTTTATTATTTCAAAAAGAAAAACACGTCATTATTTTTTCCATCAATGCGCACCAGTCGCGTCATTATACAGAATATCTTAAGAGGAATGAACTTCAGTGGCAGAAGTTCAATTTTTTAGCGACTACAGTCCCATCTTCGTAATTCGGAGCTTTATAATTTTCTGCCTCTCCTCGAGCTTTGCCAAGATTGGCTTCTCTACTTACAGATGCGACGAGCGCAGCGAAGATGCAACTATTTTAAGCGGGCAACCGCGCTAGGTTATAACCTCTCTTATCCTGTTAGAGTCAGGAAAATGACGAAGGCTGGACAGTACAATCAAAATCTTTTTCAGAAATGTTTTTTTTTTTTCTTTTTTTTCAATGATTAATCGTGGATGGGCTTTAACTCACATCGTTTGTCTTCCCATCCCTTGTGGCTCCGCAGGACACATATCTCATTATCTTATTCATTAAATTTTCTAATGATAGAGAATATCTTGTCTCCTGATGCTCCATTAATGCAATTCTGCTGCTGAGTTCAGATTGCTTTACGACAACCTGTTGTTATGATTTGCCACGGAGGGATATGGTGGGGCGCCCCAAAAATGACATCAAATAGGGTGCACTTTTTGTCGTATCTATGTGTGCTGTATGTATACCAAATCTTACTCTTATATTGATATGACGTTGATTGGTGCACATTTTCAAATCACTTATTGGAATAATTTTTTCTCGTGTAACTGCACATTCTGGAAAGACTATCAAAATAAGCAAAATAATTGTAAAGTATTTTAAATTATCAATATTCGATCTATGGAAACTCGATGCTTTGAAAACGATGTACTTAGTTTAAAATCAGAAATTAGTTATGGTTGTAATGATCCTAATCATTGACAGCAGAGTTCCTATGTGGACATGTACAGTCCATGCAGTTCGAGCCCCGGGCGTGGTGGGGCTTACATGACCATGAGTCCTGCAACAACCGTTCACTCGCACTCGAGAGCATCTTCTCTAGTTGAAGAGACGAACACTCTTCCGGACGGCTATGTGCACATGGCACCTGTCGGCGACGATGGTTATGTCGACATGGATCCTGTAAATGGTCATAATGGCCATTTTCCTGAGGATATGTCTCAGCATGGTGGCAGTAGTTGCTCTGTCACGTCGGGTACGCCTAGCACTGATCTTAGGTTTTCAGAGTATCACCTTGATAAAGTCACTAGTTTCCTGGCACCTGGAGAAGATCTCCAAGCAAGGCCGACCAGAGCGTATTCTGTGGGATCGAGACCAGAACCAGCTAATAGACATCGTAAAAACAGGTACCTTTTAGGAATATTTAACATGTTACGTGTCGGACCGATTTTTTGTTACTTTCCGATAAGACAGCGTAGGGCGTTTACGACCCACGCGGCACGGAACGTTTTAATAAAAAAATGATCCTACTAGTAAAATATGGTACTATCAGCGAAATTTATAGTTTGTTTAGATCATGCAAATCGAAATAATAGATAGGGCCGAGTCATGAATGCCTTCTAGAATATTAGGGAATTTATAGGCGATATTTTAAGATGAAGAGTGAAACTTTTTTTTTTACAAAATATTAAAGAAGTTATTGTTGTACACGTAAACACTGTAAGTTATGAAAGCACAATAAAAAATAGGTTTATAGTTTAAGATGGCAATTCTCAATAATAATAAAAAAATATTATAAAAGCAATTACTCAGCTTTAGAGAAAATACGTTTCCTCACAATAGATAAATAATTGTGAAATAAGGGCTAAATAAATTGTCTTATATCTCAAGTGGGAATACATGAAGTTGTATTGTATTGTATTGTATTTAATACCATTATGAATTTCTAGTCTGAATTCAATAAGGAAAATTTTAGCAAAGATCGAAATTCAAAATTGCGCTAAACAATTTAGTTGTTTATAAATATAGCATAACCTAACCTAGGAGATACTGGACTATAACCAAACAATACAGTACAGCAGGCGTTTACATTTTATTTCATTTAGATGTGGGATCTGTGACTTAATTTGTATAGAGTTTATCATTGTCTCGCTCTGTTTGCTAAAGATCGTGTTTTGGTTTTTATTGCAAACTAGTAGTATTAGTGAAAATTCATTGAAGTAGAATACGAGTTTATAACAATGTATAACACTGCAAATATAAGTGTTTTATGAACTGCATTATTGCCTATCCTTTCTATGGCGGTCATTTTTTAAACATTTACAATTGTTTTGTTATTTCCACGTACTTATCCCAATATAAAAACAAAACATTTTTGTTTAAAATGTGAAACGCTGAAATTTGCAGTGAAGACACTATGTTACCGGAAATTTTACATATATAAGGACACGTCACGGTGGTTATTTCATTCGCATTCATTTATTATTTAGCGACCCATTTTGTTACGGGATATGTACCCATATGAAATGTTGTTTTTTCAAATAATTTAACGGTTTGAAAGAACCACATTACTTGTGGTTACCACTAATAATATGTTCAATCTTTCTTGCCTAAAGTAGATTGTTACCTTGCGTTGCTGTTTATTATATAGTATAAAAGAATAAATAAATCGTAGAGCTGAAACTAATTATAATTTTTCAAATTGTTACAGATTAGATATAGCGGCGCAGGAAGCAATTAGAGTTCGTGCCTTTTCTGTAGGAAGTCGCTCGAAGAGGCCAGAAATTGGAAGACTGGCTAACGTCGTTACGGCACCGCTACATGTCAGTTGTGAAAGTTCGAGTAACAATAAATCGAACTCAGCACCTCTGCTATCCAGTTCTTGGGGTCACAATTCCGGATGTTCCGGTGCATCGGAACGCATGGAAGATCTCATGGAATTAGATTTCACTCGGCCTGGAATTCCTACGACCCTCTCTTCACTACCCTCCTCTTACTCACAATCACAATCACAATCACAATCGCAATCGCAATCGCAGTCGCAATCACAGTTACAGACGCACTCATATTCCACTGCCACCGATACCAGTTCCTACGTTGATATGTCACCTGGACAGCCGCCACATTCAATCACTGCCCCGTATGTCGATATGAGCGGCATTAATAAGGTATACGTTATATATATTAAACTGTTTTTAGTTAGCATTGAATACAAATTTTCACTTCAAAGAAATAGTTTTTTTTTTATTTTTATTTTAAACATACAACAGCTTGCATCAATCAATATGATGCACTTTCATTGACACTAAAAGTCCTCTTTAATAGATTGTATGTACGGCGGCTGATAAATGTTGCATAAACGGTACGCAGAAACATTTTATACGTCAAATCCAGCTATGCGGCGCTATGCTCATGTCAGAAGTGTTAGTAAGCCATATTTTTAAGGCTGCTGTTTAGTAGCTCTACGACTCCACACGTAAAATGTTTTTTTTTTTTTTTAATTGAAAATAGTGAATTCTTTAGGTTACACGTGGCTTGATATAAAATTTGCATTACACACCACGATGTATATGTGTTGAGTCTCAAATATACCATATGTCCCATCTCAAGTAGAACACCTGAAGTTGCCGCGATCGTAAACGAGTTAAATCTTCTTACTATACAGAAGGATAAAGGCCGAAGCACATAAGATTCCATAAGCCATAAGCAGAATGTAGAATCCATAGCGGACGCGCACAGCTAGCTCGAAATTTTGAAGATGCCCTATGGATTCTGCATTCTGCTTATGGCTTGTTGAATTTTATGTGCTTCGGCCTTGATTTGTTCGGCAGATGCGAGTATTATTAGTCGTTTTCGATCGCGGCAACTTCAGGCGTCCTACTTGGGATGCGACATACGATGTATTAAACTATAAAAATTAAACAAAAAAAAAGTTACTCTTCTGTATCAAGTAATTCGCTATTATGTACCAAATAATGCAACTTTACTATACTAAGACGATTCTCAGATGTTACCAACTTATTGCATTGATTCTGTGCATCAATTCCCTGCGCCGGTATGCCAATATAGTAGAGTTATTAAAGTGGGAAGCAAGTATGTTATTTTTATAATCAGTATTATTTTTTATTTTCAATTAATTCCTGCGGGTCTTATACAACAAATAAGCTTGTTTTAGGATTAAAAAGTTTTCTTTTCGGAAATAAGATTCATAAAAAATATATGTTTTTTGCATATATCAAATTGTCTGTAATGTATTCATTCAGCTTCCTTGTCGCAAGACAGTCGACGTTCGATCATTATCTTAATCAATTTAAGAGGAAACTATTTAAACAAATTCATTCAAACAAACTACTATAAAGCTTTTCTCATTTCTCATATTATCGCACTATAATGTATTGAGTTTTTTTCTTAGACCTCAATGACTGAACCAGCTCCACTATCTCAGTCTCTCTTATTCTAGTGTGATAATAAAGAACACATAAATCGAATAGAGCTAGTGTAGTCCAATTGAAAATGATATTATTCAAGATTGATTAAATAGCAATCATCTGTTTATTTACAATAGAAAATAATTTCGTATAAAATGTTAACAGTTTTTTTTGTTTACATTCCAGGCCAATAGAAATAACAATAACAATACTACCACTGCCAATCACAATCATAATCATAGCCACGCACCAGCGTCGGTTTCTATCTTAAAACCGGTAATTACAACATTGAAACCGGTGGAGGAAGCAGAAGGTCCTTACATGCGAATGACTGGCATGGATTGGTCTCGTACTGGAACCAGTCCTAAACAAGCCCCTTCTCCTGCCCAGGAGGATTACATTCAGATGAAAGGTCCACCAGGTAAGATTTGAATACCATATGTTTTTCAAATTCCACGAAAGGTACTTCATTACGTATTAATAAATCGTGTATTAATTACTTCTCTCGGATATCGTGTTCCTCCTATATATCAAAAAATTATTTTATGGAGACATACAAATTTCGATTACTTTTATATATTCTAGGAGGAACGAGGACAGCACCTGTGGATCTGCCTCAGCCACGACCTCCTCCTGAAGGTTACGTGGAAATGTCGTTGAAGACTCGTCCTGAGCAAGATTACATAAACATGAATATGGGAATAAATCTACGTAATCATCCGAGACCTCGAGGTGGCAGTCGTAAAGAAAAATCGCGTTCTCAGCCAATAGCGATTCAGGCCAGCAGCAATTCAACGAAAACCCCGAATTTCTTACCACTCAATGGTAGTCCAACGTCTGAAAGCTTAGGGAGTACACCAGCATCGCCACCTAGGGCAACGCCGACGGGCTCTACATCTACGATCTTTCCGTTTTCTTTAAACAGTCCTCAATCGCCCATGAAACCTTTTTTTTTCCAAGCAGAGTCGATTAAACCACCGACAAGCGAATCATCTTCGAGTAGCGAATATGCTCTTATGAGATCAAGAAAAGTCTCGGTGCCGAGTCCAATTCCGATTCCAATGGAGAATTCCGAGAGTAATATACCAACTACAGTCGTCAAGGATACATCGCGAGTAACATCAATGGGATCATCGTCTTTGGTTTCGCAGGATCACCCCTTGAGTCCACTTTCAAAGAGATTATCGGACTTGAGTGTGAGTAAGCCAAGACTAGTTACCGCTTCTCCGGCAACAAGTCCGACGCTCCCGGGATTTAAGTCAAACCAAACGAAATCAGCATCGCCAAAGATGTTTGACGACACTCCTACTCCGACACCAACGTCAACACCAACCCCAACTCCAACACCCAGTCCACTGGACAATGAAGGCTATGAAAAACTCCAACCAGGCGCGACAATTCTTCATTATGCCAGTTTAGACTTGCCGGAAGTTGGAGGTATACCACCTGTTTCGCCAGCCCCAGTTCAAGAAGGTTTCAGCTATGCGGAGATTGACTTCGCTAAGCTTAAACAGAATTAAATTTCCTCTGATTGTCATCGTAACTTCTTCAGAGTTCGAATCGTCGAGAGTATTGTTAATTCAGCTAATTCGAATTCTTTGTCTCTCTCTCTCTCTCTCTCCCCCTCTCCCCCCCCCCCCCTTTTCTCTTTCTCTTTCTCTTGCAAAATACTCTTACCCAAAGCTACGGCTCAATGGATTCATTGATCTAATACTTCAGTATTAGAAATACATCATCAAATACATCAATGGATCAGGTCTAAAGTACGGCTGCCAGATTTCGTAATGGAAAGATTTTTACCTTCGAAGAGTCGCTCTTGTTGAACCAGCGATCTATATTATTGAAAATATCATCAGTTATTCGTTGTTCTTGGTATCTGCTGTGAAAACTGATGAGTTGGTGGACGTTGGTGGACAAATGTATATACTTTTCGGTTGAAGTGAATAGGAATCATTTTAGGAAGTATAGTTACCTTTGGGGTATTAGAAGTTATTTAAATCTAACCTTTCAACAACCGAACGTTTTTTCACTTTGCGGCAAGTCATACCGAAGGAAAAGTTTTTAATCCGCGTACAGTGCTGCGTTGATGTTAGTGCATGGGCCTGAACGTTGTGACAATGTCGTCCTACTTATATTAGAAATAGGACGACGAATAAATTCTCCATTTTCACTATGTTTTGTACCTCTTGGTTCGCTACCGTTTCCTCGAAAACGTGTGAAGCAGGAGTATCTAGCTCCTCCCATCCCTCCCTTAATGACGCACTAACACACAGTCTTAGCATCGGAAGATTAAATGCCATTGACCAATTGCTCACATGAGTTCCTTTGGGGCGAACGCTAACGTTCGGGCATTAAGGTCTTCACAGAGTACGTGATCGCGGTGGCGATTGCGATTTTTCCAAACACATCAAAACCGTAGTGTCCCGTCGCCGCTAAAATGTGAATACAAATTTTAGTTGAATTGGGAGTTTTCTATAGGAATTTCTCAGTAACTTTAACCATTTCGAATCTGTCTGTTGTGTGTAAGATGAAATAAGGCGATATGCGGTAGACGGGTTAACCGAACAAGGGCTAACCGGGACGCTTCGTTCCGTAGTTATAATCCGTAGTTATGCTTCTAGGTATAACCCCATCACTTGTTTCTATGTGTTACGGCCAAACACGGTCGCCGTCGCCACCGCCACTACGATCACGAACGCTATGGTCTATGGAGGCCTTTAAGGGCATGTCGCACTGCAAAAATATTGATTATGAATAAGAAAATATGAATTTTGAAACGCTGTAAAAAAAAAGGCCGATTTCTCATGAAGATTAGCCTCAAGATCGCCGCACTTTTTTTCGATATATTTAAGTGATATTCAGAGTTATTCATGGGAAATGCTGAAGTTGACCACAAATGTGTGATTTCACAAATCAGAGCAATGCAACATCATTAAAGAAATGAAAGCTTACGTCATAAAATTATTAACATCACGAGCTTCAGAATTTTTAGACTAAGGAAATCGTTGTATTGCGTCCAATTTAGTGCGTTTGTAGTGAATAACCCTGTATAGTTTATTTGAATAAATAACGATATCTAGTAATCCGTTTCGCACTTATATAAAGACGTCCGGAGGTCTAGAGGTTAAAAAGTCACGACGGAATTACATTTTTTATTATTTTATAAACGAAAATGTTCATTAGTTTTGTCCTGTAAATAGAAAAAGTTGTTTTCCTGGAGATTAAAAAAATTCTTGCAGGAGAACATTTTTTCAATTTGCCGTTCAGTCAGCATCCACCCGGTATATAAGAACATAACAACAAGAGTTAGCGAAATTTATTTAAAAGTGAACGTCCGTAACGATACATTTTTAGAAAGAATCTGCGAGGGAGACGTAATGTGTGTGATTGGGATTGTTGACAAAAGCATTCATTTAAGTATAGAAATTGATGTTCAATAGTAGATATATTACATGCATGTTCATACGGAAGGTTGTATACAATTAATTAAATTCCGCGAACCTCAGCATGAAGGAATAAATAAATTCCGGACTATCAAGTGATCAAATTTCGTTAATCATATAGTGTATTCATCTCTCCGCTTGCAGCTATAATTGAGAACAATTGAATTCGTGAACTGCTATCTGTCCTTAATTAACTACGTCACTGCAATAGTTATAGAAGCGAGTGTACATATAAAGTATTTCCGGCGCTTCATGAGTGTACTCGCTCTGGGAATATTGCAATGAATTGATTGAACATTTTTAAATATGGATACACTTAGCATTCGATTAAAAAATCTAATATATTTAGCTAAGGTTTAAAACAAAATTTGAATTAAATTCCAGAATCAGAATCATAATCAGAAACACGGATAAAATTTAAGCATCCCTTGTAATTTATGAAATGAAGCCAATAACTAAATGTGTAACGAGAACATGAAAAAAATGTTTATTATCATTAAGTTTTTAAACGATATTTCGTGGAAACTAATCGAACGTGGTATAATATCTTTATTAGTGAACAGTTAACGCGTTTCATGAATAATTTTCTGGATTCAAGAATTGGAGATGGCTTTTATATTTCATTGAGATAATTAGTTCATTTGGTAAGATCGGCACCATTTTCAGGCCTTTGCATTTCCAGTAATGGGGTGTTATTTTTACAGTTTTTTACTTCTAACATTTAAACTGTCGTAAAGCAATGATATAGTTTTTTAAATGAATAGTGTGGCAATGTTGAAATGTTAAGCCATGATTGTTTCAGAAAGCGAAGGTTAGTTTTATATGGCAATTTGTAAATATCTCTTTCGCAAAACTGTGTGTCTAGATAAATCTCAATTATGAAAAGCACTACAATTGTCATTAAGTATAATGATTATTCACTTTAGACATCGATGGCCGTAATCACAGGAGCTTTACAATGTCTCTAATTACAATTTTTTTTTTCTTTACATGTTATGACTTTCCTAGAAATCTGATGAAATATTTCTCTGATTGTTAAAATTATCAATATTTGAAGTAGTTACATTTATTGTATCTTCTTGAAAATAATTTATGTTGAATTTTCAACGGATAATAGTTACATTGACACGCTATGCTGAAAAAAATGTTTTTCTTAACGATATATTATCCCAAGCGTATTACGTTCTCCTGAACAGTATATTTTTTATCAAAAGTCTAATTCGTACGAACAACTTTAATTTAGGAATAGACATTTCTGTCTGACTTATATTATTTGTCCTTTTTGTTAAATAAACATATGTAAATATACACATCTGTATATTTATATATCTTTATTGTACCACTTTTTCGTATCGTATAAATTATAAAATGCCTGAATACCTTGAATAATAAACTCGACTATACATATATACATACGGAACGTTTAAATATAAGTAATCATATAAATATATAAATAAATCAATAAATATCTATAAATACACAATATATATTATTAATTATAATAATATTAATAATTAATAAATGCATAGTATACATTACCGTTTATCATTTCTTTGCTCCTAACAAGTACGTAAAAATGAGACAAGTTCGCTGGTAATTGTATAAATCGGTTTAAGTTTTACGACAGCACTTAACATTCTATTGTTATCAGATGTAAAAACCTTCGAATATTTTGACTTTATCTGAAATTGGATATACAATTGACAACTAAACATTTATTCAGTATATGTATCTGAACTACAATAGAATACGCTGAAATTAATTTAAATCACTCCAAATTTTAGAAATATTTCTTCTAAATTTCAGCCCTATCGGTAAAGTAATGCATCCAGACCCATACAACACATATGTCGTCTTTTAGGTGCCGTAAAGATACGAGTTAATAAATTGAAATTTACGAAGATTCCATTTTGAAAAACCAAAGATAATTATAAGTGGATCGCTTTTTCAGTATATATGAACTAAATGATTTTTTTGTATCTTACAATTAGTAAAAGCATTTTTCCGATTCATTAATCTGCAAATTTACACCACGTAAATTAGGGCACATTATTATTCACAAAATCCTTTACAGACTTTCGTTTTTAATACTGAAAATTGTTAACCTTTTTTAGTATATATCATTCACTTATTTTTATACACTTCTCTCGCGTCTTTAGCATGTTTTATTGACATCATACTACCATTTATAAAATGATTTAATAATTTTTATACTTTTTATTATATGTGACCAGTAATAAAAATATTACACTATTATTAAACAATACGATAAGAATTTTTACTAGGAAACTTATCGTGATAAAAATAGTTTTTGGCAGAAAAGTCAAGCTCTAGCAGACCTTATCAACGACCATACCACTTTCGAAACCACTACGGTGCTTTTGTGTAAAAAGTATACCAAGCATTTTATCCAAACCACTGCGCAAACCACTGGTTTCCCCTCACCCCCACCCCAACATCAGCCGCGGAGCTTTCAGATGGTGGAAACGACTGATCAACCCACTAGTCAGAGCTCAGTAACCTGGTGGTTCCTCGTACCACCGAACAAACGATCAGTCAGAAAGATGTTGTACTTTAGTGGTTTCTTTTTGTAACACTGCACAAATGACAAAAAAACCACCAATCTGAAAAATTCATTATATTGATGGCTTTTCGTTCTACCCACCGAAGAATTTACTGAACAAACCACCAGCTATACGAGGTGTGATCAAAAAGTTCCCGGACTAATTCTGTAACTTTCCTAGTATTCGTAGTTCAGACTTCTACTTTTACGTGAATATTCTCTGAAGTCTCCCCTATTCGTAGCACAAAGAAGGACCCAAAAATGTTAAGTAGTTCCAATTGAGCAACTCTTCAAGTAAGACGTATTCGCACCTCCGTCGCAATTCAGTATTGATGACAATTCAGTGTTGATGACAGTTTTTTGAAAAAACACAACATCCCTGTGATTCAACAATCAACTTACTCGCCTGACATGGCTCCTTGTGATTATTGGCTTTTTCCACAAATGCTGTGTTTTGTCAAAAAAATTTCTGCTCCTTCTCGTGCGACATTGTCATCAACACTGAATTGCGACGGACGCGCGATGTACGTCTTACTTCAAGAGTTGCTCAATAATTGGAACTACTTAAAATTTTTAGGTCCTTCTTTGTGCTACGAATAAGGGAGACTTCAGAGAATATTCACGTAAAGGTAGAAGTCTAAACTACGAATAGTAGGAAAGTTACAGAACGAGTCCGGGAACTTTTTGATCACATCTCGTATATCAGTAATTATAGGTATACCCAGTTTTCATCGTCGAGACTGAAATCGGTTTGTTTGATGGTACAACGAGAAACCACCAAATTACTGAGCTTTTCTGACTAGTGTGCTGTTCAGTCGTTTCCACCGTCGACACCACCATATGAAAGCTCGGCTGATTGTAGGGGAAGGGAGGAACGATGGTTCGCGTAATGGTTCGAACAAAATGTTTGGTTTACTTTCCGTACAAAAACACCGTAATGAAAACCACTGTGAAACGGAGGTTAATTTTGCAGTCGCCGAGTCTACTAGGGAGCGAACGCATAGAATACAATATTGCATAGGTTATATTTTAAGAAGAACAACTGAAAAATACACAATTATTTGCTCCTCCAGAAAACGACTAGGAAGGACTAAAAATGTTCACTATTAAGTGATCACTGCTATGATCACCGGTTTTATTATTATTTTTTTTAAACAAGATGCTCAGTATGATGTAGATCAAGTAAATTATAATGTTGAGGTATAATCAATAACAAATTTGATTTACAATATATGCTTTGCATACATTTTATTTATTGTATTACTGTATTTCAGTAATATGTTCCAGTAGTTATTTTCCTTAAAGATATGGTCGAAAACTAAACTCTTCTAGCTGTGATCTTGAATTGTTGACCGCGAATGTAAAATTCTCACGATATGACTATTGCTGATCGAATAAATTTTTAAATTCGTAGAATACAATAAATAACAGTCATGGACATCAATTATATCTTATAGTGATTTATCGAAGAAATGTAACGCATTCTTCAGCAGCTCCTAGCATATAGGCTGTAAGATCCTAGGAAACAGCCTAATACCGTCACTGATTCATTACTGGTCGGCTTTTCTGTGTCTATTTGGATATGCTCATTATATTTTCATATGATATAATTAATCAAATGAAATTATTTAACAAGTATGTGTTATTTTACGTGCATATTCGTACTCTAATTTACAAATTAAACTGATCAGAGATTACGTAGAGGTACGTGATACAAAAGCTATGGAGCACGAACCAAAAAATTTTCGTGTCAAATCGTAATTAAAAGAAGATAGGTACAGCGGAAAAAGTAATGGAAAGGAGCGTGGCAATTGGCAATTAATTTGTGTCAGAATTCTCTACAGCCTGGGATTTCCTAAAGAAGAGTTAACGGGATGGTGAATTTCCAGTCGTGCAAATTTTATGTACACGTAGATATGTGTATCATGGTGTAGAGCGAATGGTGGGGATTTCACGTGGAGGACGCTGACTATTTCTCATTATCAGCTACTTCTCGCGTAGCATATAGCGGACTTCTTGGCACAGCCACCAGTGCTTGTGATGACTCCAGAACCTTCAGACCCGTGAATGTTTTCGACATTTAATGACCTCTGCTTCTATCAATACCTCGGTTCTTATTAAGTAGTTGAACATACCTTGAATTACCGGAAATGAAATTCTTCGAATCTACATGTGAGTCTCAGCATCTTTTCTGTATTATCTTTTTGCGCTGTCATTTATTTATTCCCAATATATGCTGCTATTCTTTGTAGTTTTACAATGTTTTTCATAACTTTGATACCACATATTCTACATTCTGTTCCATCCTTTAAACTATGTTATGTGCATGTATAAAGATTTTAAAAATTTATAAACATCTCATTCAATTTTCTTTTTTTTTTTTAAATATTCGTTATTTTTGCATTGCATATATCCGTGTTTATTTCCATAATCATATTTATTTGATAAAACAATTGTATGATGTAATTAGGTTTTACTGTGCAACTTTTTCTATTAATATTAGATAATTATAATATATTTTTTTTAATCATAATGACAATATCACCTGTTGCGTCCTAAATAATGTATGCTATTTTAAACTTAATGTGCTTGAGAATCACTGTTCTTCGAGTATGTAATGAATCCGAAGAGCAAGTAATATTGCATAGTTGTATAGGTACAGGCCAATGCACTTAAGAGTTCTATAAGCTTAACGTGTAGATCTATGAGCACGGGTCTTTAAGATTTTATGAATTTATAGGTATATGGTCATTGGACTAAATTTTACATCATGCTTACGACGGTTGTATCGCCGACTTAAAAGTGTGGAAAATCCGAAAATTTGTACTTATTATTAATGACCGTACCATTATACGCACGCGCGATTAAAAGAACATTGAACAATCCAATACCGAGATCATTTTGAAAGTTTGCTTCTTCAACACGTATAGCCTACATCAAACGAGTGTCACAGGATCATATTAAACTATAGTGTTCAAAATAAATTTTTAATCACGATAGAAAACGATTAAATAATAGAAAACCAGTATACAGAACATCCGTATGAATTTAATGATTCACAGTCTTCTTTTGGATGTTTAAAATTTACGTTCCATGGACGGGAGGGAATAAATGAGAATGCAAGGATCTGGCAAATGTGTGTAAGAGACTGATCGTCGTAAATCGAGCGGTATATTTGAAATATTTGAACGCAAGTTATTTACCGAATCATATGGTAAATAAAATAACATTAAAATTGCAATTTTATCGAAAAAGTAATATTTAAATACGAATCATGGAACTCAATTAAAAGTTTTTTTTCTTTATTTTTTCATTATATTTCGTATGCAAAATTGTCGTTCGACGTTGCTAGCTATTCACTTCCAAAACTTTTTTTACTGGTGCCAGCACGGTCAACTCATTGTCAGTAAAATACGTAGTAGCGCGGCGGTGTTGCCACGATCTGAGAGATAGTCAGAATGGCCACTCGTATGGAACGACTGTGTATGGCCAATGGCTGTACAATGCAAAAACTTTTTGGCCGCATGAACCGCATTTCCTGGACGATCGTAGCTTAGTGGTTAAAGTAGCGGATTCAGGACCGAAAGGTTCTCGGACCTCGCGATCAGCTTCCAGCGGCATTCACCAATGGGTTTTCATAAGCAAATCTAATTGTAAGTGAATAATCATACGGATTTCGCCCAACACTGCTCGGATTCGGTATATAAGCTCCGTAGATCCACACACTCCTCAATTACATATGTATGTATACGCCCCGTCTCGCGAGGTACAATGCCATCTAGTGTTAAACTTCGAAACTCAATTGTATAGGATCAGTTACAAAGGAAAGGAAGGAAGGAATCGAGTTTCCATAACTTGTAGCATATGCGACGGAAATAACATTGGAGCAGTACTACCGTCTGGTTAACTGCCTTAAAAAACAATTTAAAAATTATTTTGTTACATACTTTATATGATCCATCAAATTACATCATTTCGTTTTTTCTCGAATAATTGTTTACACGGTGGCACATATTTATTGCTGGTATATGCCAGTGTAGTTATGGATTGTTGAAATCATGTCATATTTTGCTGAAGTAAATACGATAAAAAATACGTTTCATTGACTGTTTCCATCGAAGTCCAGCGAGACGTAAAATGTATAAAATATGTATATGTATTTCTATAATTCACTAATGTATGTGTATACTGCATACGTGTTTTATGTCTCAATTCGACTCTGATGTAAACCTAATAAAATAAAAAAAATAATCATATTAATTGAATATTTTTCAAAATGAGAAGATCGAGACAAGATTTGTAATTAATTTTCGATTTTGATCCCCGGCTGATATCAAAAGCAGCTGTCAAAATTGATTAAAACCTCAAAGTATCTCATGTCGTAAATCCCATCGCTTATAAATTGCACTGGGTTTCAGTGGTTCCTAGCGACAAATTTGGATGAGAACCAATTCGAGAAAATAATTAAATAATCCTCGTACTTCGTTCCGATGTCCTAGTATCGTACAATATTACTTCTGGTTGGTTTTCTTTAACAATCTTTCATAATGGTCACATATTTTTATCGTTATTCTTTGTGTTTGCATATTCTTCATCATCGTTATCGATGTATAGGAACTCCAAGTTTTGTGGTCTCCAAATTCCCATGGTCATTATTTTCGATGTACAGGTACCCATGCAAAAATCTGTCTGGAAGTTACACTTGAGCAGAAATTCCATCAGCCCTTATCAGGGCATCACAAAGGTTCCTCCACTTTGGGGTCCGCTGATCCTTCAACACGAGGAGCCTCGCGGAACTACAGATTTCCTCGTATTCGGTATCAGTCATTTTAATCTTGACTATTTGGTATCAGTATTACCACACGGGAGGTGAGGTGCAGTTCATGGCGCTGTCCTTTTGGATGACCTTCCAGATCCACCTACTCTCTTCCGGGTGGGGTCGAATAGGAGCTGGAGTCGTCAGGTCACAGGTTCACGAAAAATTATAGTTTTCGATTATATCCTGGCTATGATTTGCTCGGATCTTCCCAAATGGGTTACCTTACTTGGAATATGATTGCATCGTGAATCGTGTCCCGTTTCCGCACTTTATTAACAGTCTATCGTTCAGGATTTACAACGGATTTCCTAAAAGGGACGTCATACTTGGAATTCAAATGGATTCAGAATCATGTCTCGGCGGGTCCATGCCAGGAATTCCAAAGTACTTACTTTGAACGTCCTAATAGTATTCTAAGACTATATGTTTCTTATTAGGCTCTTACCGTAGTTATTTTTGACAAGTCATTGTTAATATGCTCTATATGAATAGAACGTTCACATTGGTTTTGAACTTGAATACTGGCACAATGACCGCAATTTAATAACAAGTAATGCACAGACCGCCCAAGTAGTACTCGATAAGAAATCACTTAAAGTTTCATTAATTATTAAATGACCATTAAATTATAATTAAATATGAGAAGCCGTAGTAATATAAAAGAGTAGCAAACACGTTATACGAAATTTTGAAAATACAGTTAAAATAATGGGCTAGTGCTAGTTCATATAATAAGCAGATATGTAGTTACTTATGTACCTAGCATTAATAATATGATTTCAATACTTTTACTTGACATAGTTTTTTACACGTAAGTGTTTTATGCGAGGATATTACAATTTTTTGTTGCTCAACTGGATATATTAAAGAAGTTCTAAGCACTCAAATCTATGTATATTGTTACAGATATAAAATGTAAATACATTGTGATGTCATTAATTAGAAAAAATATATTGCGTTGTTGAAAATGTTTAAAGGCATATAAATTTAATTCGTAAGTCCATTTTTCTAGAAACACATACAAATATATACAAATTTCCACAGAAAATGGAATCTTGAATGCAGATAAGCATCATTAATGGTCTGAAAGTAAGAGAGTGTGCAAAATTATTTACGTACCTTAGGCCGTGCGAGTAACTACGGTGTGATTTTAATGTTATTTTATTTACCACATGGTTCGGTAAATAACGTGCGATCAAATATTTTAAATATACCGCTCGATTTATGACGGTCAGTCTCCTACGCACATTTGCCAGATCCTCACATTTTGATTTATTCCCTCCCGTCCATAAAGCAGAAGTTTTGAGCATCCAGTCCAGTCTTGCGAAGAAGTCAGAAACAAAGACTATGCCTCACTGTCAAGTGGTATGACCTAAACAGAGTGAAACCTGGCTTTGTGTCTGGCTGTCTTCTGGCTGTAGAAAAATAACGTTCACAGTTATGCTAGAAACGGACTATGTTAAATGAAATACTTTCATTTAAAATTATAGCTTTTGGTGAATTGCAATCTGTGATGCTCTTAGAATATCAGGAAAAGTTTTCACTTATCATTGTATCAAGACTTATTATAATATTTTCCCATTTGTAAGTCGAAAAATACTTTTTTTTTTCTAAATTTAAAATGAGGCTTACCTTGTTTACATATGATTTAAAAAACGTTTATGGAGGTTGAGTAGAATCTGTGCCGACAGTAGAGGACTTATTTGCTAGCCAATATACATATGTATTTAATGCTAGACATCCGTCCATTGGAACATGCGACAATATCTTAAGCATTTGTCGCCATACATTTTTGTATGCAAAAGTTATACACATACATATATTCTTATGGACAATTTTGAAAGAGTCACACCTTACACATAATATTTGCAGATTTCAAGCATTTGGGGTTTTAAATAGCGCATGTTCAGAATTACAAACATTCTTTATTCCATGTGATTATTTGCATGCACATATTCTTCAAATTAAAATTTCAGATGAATTAAATATGATTTGGTTATCGTTTAGAAGAAAAATCAAATTCTATGTGTAGATGCGAGACTAATTTTTACACATGAAAATCTTGAGATCCCCGAATAGAACTGGAAAAATTTCAATTTTGCATAAAATTTAATTGCATTATCTGTATTGGTCGTACCTCAAAGTAAACGTGTTTTAAAATTTCGAATTTGTATTGCAATAGTTTTAATAAATGTTATATTTTTATTTGATATTTTGGTAAAAAATTTGTTATCCTATTTGAAGTACAGCAACTAAAAATTATTTACACTTCGTACAGACCTCTTACAGACTTATAGTTTAAATGTAGGAAAAGTGTCCATTGATATATGCTCCATTTTTATGATGCGTTACCTTGTGAAAAATGAGATTATCGCAAAAATGTATTATTGGCCTATTAGATATCCATCATCTATTTATTTTTTTCATCAATCTTTTCTAAATCAGTCATTTACGTATATCGACAAGTTTCTCATCAATGGCAAATCAACGATTAAATTAGTTTGAAATTTATATAAAAATGTGCTATAATTGATTTTTCTATTTTTTTCTATTAAGAAAGTTTTGCCATATTTTTTTAGGAAAATTTTTGTATTTTTTTACTTTAATGGTAATTTTATGACTTCCATTTACAGTATACATATGTATGTTGACAAATATAAGAAACGATTATATAAAATTATCAATAACTAATTTTGATAGCTAAATCGCACAGATGTGTCAAACAGACGCTTAAAAATTCTGACAAACCGAAAGTTTGAAAATTTTTTGAAACATATTCGGGTAAATATAAGAACGAATAAAAAATAAAAAATTAGTGCATAAATTGCAAGAAGAAAGTTTTTAAATGGCTAGAAAAACGCGCACCTAGCGGACGGCAAAATATAGCAGCGTTGGAGTGCTCTAAATGACGTCTCTCTGTGTTTCAATTAAAATTACCATATACCGCGCGAAAGGAGCGCGACTAACCTTCATGGGATTGAACGAGATATGTAGTTTTTCTTAGATAGTCATAAACGTCAAATCTAATCACACTTAAACCAGGTAATACTATTAGCAGTGGTACTCAAATGTAAATAAGCAGTGTAGTAATAATTCTCAGAATGGTGTGAGTGGTCCAATCAGTTTTAATGTTTATGACGCACCTATATCTCGCTTTTAACTCTTCGCTATTCGTCCGCTAGATTTCATTGCCACGCTAGAAGCAATATATATACATTTTCTAGCATACCACTCAATGTACAGTAATATCGCAGTAGATATAAATTAACAGTTACATCTGGGCAATTCTACAGTTTCCTATTTAGACGTACAGTAGTTACGCACAAGTGATATATTATCACTATTACATCATTAATAAATTAGGAAACTCTAATGTTCACCATACATATGTAACTGTTGATTTACAAGGTAAATGCCCAGGATGCTACAATCCTCCGATTTTCATGAAACTGGATATCGAGACACGAAGCATGCACACAAAATTAGTGGTCCATATTCGCTTCTAGCGGGTCAAATACCCGTACGTAGGTTTGAATCGAATTCTCACCAGATCCATTACCATAGAAAGTATGCGTAATACAAAAGAAATGTTTTATAAAAAAGTTTTTTGTTTTGAGACGTACTTCCAGATGGACTGACCAAATTTTGCTAATTTTTTTTAATTTGAATACAAATATATATGATAAATCACCACTTTAAATCATTTTTCCCAAATTATTCCAGTGCATGATAAAAACAAAACTGTTCTCATTCATGCATACCCGTGTAGACGATTATCGAGGCAGCCCAGATGCAATATGGGTTCCTTACAGACATTCACAAGGTTTCCAAAGTAAGAATTCCCCTTTCAGTGTATAACTGGGTCCTATTTGAGTCTTACGGAGGTATCCGTATTATTTCAATATGGGTTTTCCTTGGTAATGCCTAACGGTGTAAAGCGGTGGTTTATCATGCACATACATATGTATATTTGGATTCAGAGTGCAAATCTTTACAAACATGCTCGAATTTGTCGAAAATAGGCAGGATGGGAGTAATTATCAAATTTAAAAAAAGTTAAAAAATTTTTAGTCACGCCACGTTGTAATGGCTGTAATCGGTCTAGTGGGGAAATCGCTTCATACCTATGTAAGGGTATATGAGCCCTTAGAACCGAATATGAGTAACTAATTTTGTGCGCACGCTTCGTGTATGATAGTTAAAAGCTAATGCACAGAAAACTTTTGTAGGCAAAGGTGAGTGGGGTCTAGACTAACAGAAATAAGTCCATCTTATTTATAGGCAGACAGACTCATTGGTCTAAATCTTATGTTATACTCACTGAAGTTTTGTATGCAACAACTTTCAACACACGAGGCAGCATAAATTTTGTATATATCCACTAACGGCCGTTTATGAAAAAGAAACATTGGATTTTGAATAATACATCACTAGTTTGTTCTAATTTTATTACTAAATGTGAATAATTTAATTAAATAATTTGATTAATCAACAGACTCGGTCGAGTCTCGCGCCAAGTACAGATAACCCGCCGTACAGGGCTCGGCCCGCCAAGACTCTTTACCTGAAGCATCTCTTGTACATATGTGCCTGTGTTTCAAGTCAAATATCTTATGAACGGCTATCTGTGAAAAAAGTTATTGATACATTCACTATAGGAATCGAGGGTTCTGAATTGATTGCCATCAGAATCAATGAGATTGATTTACATCAGCATGTATTGAGATGGCGAGCGAGATGATTTTATTTCAGGTCCGTCGTTATCGTCGTCGTCGTCGTCATTGTTGTCCATCTACTTTTTTTTACCTATTTTTACTCTGGATGGTGTTGGTAATTTACGAACACAACACAATCAAATATACTTCGTACTTGAAGCTACTGTTCACACCGAATTTCCAGTCAGCATAAGACTGCTTTCACAATAGTATAGAATTATTAAGTCTTTAATAGCATTCATGGGGAGCGCGTGTGTATGGTGAGTGTACGTATGTGTTTGTTTCGCATAGTTCCTCGTATTTTAGGTGACATTTTTTAGAGATATAGGATATCCAGGTGTTTGTCTCCGTATTTTTCTGTATCTAGGTGTCAGAGTGTAAGTTAAGAGTGTTCAGGTGTTCCGCTCCATAGTTTTCTGTATCTAGGTGTTAGATGTGGAAGTCCAGGGTGTCCAGGTTTTCCGCTCCGTAGTTTCCTGTATCTAGGTTTCAGACGTAGAAGACCAGGGTGTCCAGAAAAGTGTGCAACGCGACGGTTTGGCATTTCGTTCAAAGTATAGAATCCTCTCTGTTGCTTGCA
>JARQSV010000516.1:1181290-1197777 GCA_030142285.1 Calameuta idolon | reverse complement strand
GTTGACACTGGTTTTGAGTTTGATCACTGGCATAATGAACGCAAATTTATATTAAGAAATGCACGGACCCGCCAAGTAGTAGTATCAATACTTTTTATTGGACGAATTCATAGCAATCCTGTACTTGGTGTAGTTTTTTACACGTAAGTGTTTTTTGGGAGATTCAATATACCAAAGATTACTTTCACTGTTGTAAAGGCAGCCTTGACCGAAGTTCGGTATGCATGATGGCTTAATGAAGAAAACGTGATTCATCCATGTTGGTCATAGTCTAGCAATGGGTAAAATGTGTCGTTTGACAGATCTAAAAATAATGAAATCTCTAGGAAATTATACATACCTTTGCGTACAATTAATACTGCAATGTTCGTGGTTTACACTAAAATATACTAAATTTTTTTTCTAACATATATTTCAGTAATTTTAGAGAAAGCTAAGTCTGATTTGCTAAGGACCTTATTATTACCGATCTGTAAATAAAGAACACATCTTATTTACGGACCGGCTATCTATACGTAAAATATGTAAAAATAATGCGAACGAGATGGAAGGTTACAAATATTTCAGGATTAAAAATAGCAGTTTACTTGGTTCTTTGCTTCAATTAAAGTTAATTGTTGCTGAAATTTATTTAATGATGCATCACTAGAAATGTCCACAAAATGAGTTAGGCAGCTTCGAATTTCTTTAAATGACACATATAGTATAATTCCTTGGTGGATTGATTTATATATACACTTGTTCGAGCAAAGAACACTAAATTGAAACTTTGTAAGAAAAAAATATTTTTCGTTTGATTATAGGTTGGATTTATCTTGTGGTTCTACTGCTGGTTCCCATAAAGTTGCCATACGCCGTTGGTAACAAAAATATAGAAAATGATATAGGCAACTCGATCAAAATCGTAGATGAGCCATCGAGAATCCTTCTATCTCAAGGATTGGAGAACTTTACTTTAAACCTCTTCAAGGCACGTAATTTTTGTTGTGTAAATAACATGTATCTCAATACTGATATTACATTAATAGAAAGCGAATTCGTGAGAAATAATTAAGTGACACGTGTTACGAACCTTATCGAACATTAAAATTCGAATCAAGATAAGATTCAGTTATACATCAAAGTCTTTCCAAAAAATAATTTTGTATGCGCTCTTGAAACTTGTTTTCCTGTTTTATCATTATTAATTTCTATTATATATTTTTTTAATTGTATTGCGATGTTACGTTCTTATAATAATATTAAGAAGAAACTGCACTTCATATTTGAGTACAGACGAGAAACTTCAATGTGACAAAAGCTTGTATGACCAACGTATGGATATTATCGCGTTCTAAAACCTTCGAATACCCTATGTATATGTATACACGCAAATCTGAAGTTGGGATTCACTCCTCTCGTGTTTCATGTTATATATTCTTCGTTCTTCGTTCACTGCATATTTTTTGCATCTTCATATCCAATTATTATGCAGGAGACTGTCAACGCAGCCGGCCCGAGGTTAAATCTTGTACTCTCGCCATTTAGCATTTGGGCTTTATTGGTTTTACTTTGGGAAGGTTCGAAAGGTAAAACAAATGAACAACTGAAGAATGTATTGGGATTACCAAGTGATCGAGGACTTACGATAGCGGGATATCGAGCAATAGATGAAGCCTTGCAGGTAATACACGTTTGTTTTTTCTTTAATTAAGGTAGCTACTGCGTTTGTTAAAATTAAACATTGAAATTCGCCATGAAGATATGTATGTCGTTCAGTATGATGTGGGACATCTTTGAGCGAAATTTCAGTATTATTAAACCGTCTACTTACCGAGATATATGGAATTGAAATAGTCGAAATTGCTCTATATAGATATACTTCATATCTTAAAAGAGCTATATTCTTTCCTGATATATCTCAGCTTCTAGATGCTGAAAGTGGATTAGATTTTTAAAAAGCGCTTCTTTTACATCGTATATGATTACAATGATTGTTTAATTCATTTTTTACTACGTTATTTAAACAGTATGTGACGTGAAAACTATATAAAGATTGATGAATCTCTATTCTTTCACTTATTTCAAAGGGAATACCGTACGTAGGAAATATTTTTGTAATGAAAAATATACGGGGTATTGGCCGAAATAAGAATACTATTATTGTGATGGTGCTGATGCCTCCTTAAGTATACCTAGTAGAGTCTTGCCATGCTTATTATTATTCTGTACTCTATATACTGATTATCAATGTGCCGTAAAATCAGATTTTCATAATTAAAACTGAAACAATACCTACTTAATTATTTATAGTAGTATTTCTATATTAGATTTATTAATTTTAAATCATTCAAATTCAATAAATTACAAAGTAAAGCAATACATTTTTATCTTTTTATGAGGTTTTAAGAGCAGATGTTTCATGCTCTATGTTACATTTTCTAAGATTACTATGTCTCTAAAATTTAGTATTTTTTATTCTTTGAGAATTCACAAACTAAAGACAAAATTTGAAACTCTTGTAATGGGATGGCAAGAAAGAATATATATAATCGGAAAAATCAAGTCATCATCTAATTATAGACATTGCATTCTCTTGTATGTATGATGTTAAACGATAAATACGTTTGTAAATAAATGATTAACAAAAACTTAAACTTCCAAAGGTATGAATATTTATGCTATGTACTAGAAGGTATTTTAAAAATAGACTCTTCCCTGCCCAGATCGAAATTTAGAAAATAATTTATGCACTGTCTGTACAGTCTGTACAGTCAATGCAGTTAAACGCACATTTAACATAGTATTTTTTTGCCTGCAATATAAATATATTTCATATTTCATGCAGAGAAAACACATTTTCAACTTGTGTAATTCGAAAATGAAAGACAGAGTTCTGGATGGAGTTAAGAAATTAAGATGTGGTCATATTTATTCGAATAAAATAATATCTTTAAGGGGAGTTCAGAATTTTCATCACCTTCCGAGTAAAATATAAATAAGAATCGTAAATTACAGGACTTTGACAGAGATTTTTTTCGCAAAGTGGAGTTGGCCACATATTCTACAAGGTCAACTATCATTTTGTTACCACTCTTGCAATAATTGATCCAAACTGAAAGAATAATCTGACTCGAATTTTTTTCCGCATTTTTCAAATTCCATCGAAATTTTTAGATTGGATTACCCTTTCAATTTTGAATTAATTATTATCAAACTAATGTCAAACTAATCTTTAACCTTACAGAGTGTGTGCTCGATTCCGCTGTTTGAGAAATAATCTCTGTCAAAATCCTACTATTTGCGTTTCTCATGGACATTTCACTCATAACATAAATAAGAAATTCGGTACCTCCTTAAACGCAAAAAATAACGTCAAAGGTCACTTAAATAGACGAATCACAATTCTCGCTTTTTTCAATTATTTTACAATTTTGACCGTGAAATTTATAACACGCGTTATTTTTCAATCTATTCACCGAGGTCTATGCTTTATTTGGTGTGAAAGGTACACTAAATGTGCAATAGAATTGCAAATTCGTATGAGCCGTGTGTTAGCCTTATGACAGAAACATATTTGCTGTTCATTATCAAGGTGAAATACATATTCAGAATCTTTAAATGGTGCATAGATCACAGCCAATGGATATAAGGAAGGAAAAGTAGTTCCGGATAAATCCGAAAAATTAATTTGTTTCTATGAATAGCGAAACACATGCTTCTCCACGTATGATATTATAGTTCAATGTGGCTGATCTGGGTAGAGAGAAACCTCAAGAAAATACGTATTTAATATATATTTATTTATTTATCAGGTGAATACTTCGACGGTCTCAGTGGAGTTCGTCAAGGCAATTTTCTTCGACATAAATAGACCATTGAAAAGAGATTTTGAATCTACTGCAGAGCACTTGTACCAATGCCCAACAATCTCTATAAATTTTCATAAACCTGTCGAGGCAACTCGCGTGATAAATGATTGGGTTAAGTTAAACACTCATGGAAAAATCCCTGATCTGTTATTAGAAGAAGATTTACGAGATGCCCAATTAGTTTTGGCAAATGCCGTATATTTCCAAGGACAATGGAGTCTTCCATTCGATCGGAATTTAACGACAAGAGAATCATTTTATGATGAGGATGCAAGGATTATTGGGGAAGTTGACATGATGTATTCACAAGGACCATATGCTTTTATAGCCGATCAGATGTTGGATGCAAATGTTATAGAAATTCCTTATGGAAAGGTGAGCATTCGAATATTTTGTTGAATAATATTTAGCATAGCCTATAATAACGATAATTGTTATTATATGTATAGGAACATGAATTTGCAATGGCTTCAACTATGATCATCAATAATCATAGAGTAATACCTTGTTTAACGAATTACCTGAGAATGGAACTGCTTTATGATGAAGTTGAAAAAAATTGATAATTTTCACATTTTATGTACGAACAATACATCCCTATCCTCATATGTTATTTTTATCACTGACAACGAAATTTCCTAAAACGAACTAATTTTGCGTATGGCATCTACTTCAATAACCAAAGTATTATTGTAATTTGTCACAAAAATTATATGTTGTTTAACAAAATACAAAAGGATATTTTAATAACTACGCATTCACATATTAGCTTCTTCCAAGCAGTATCGTCGTATTGTGCACAGTCCGTTTTGTAAAACCGTATCTTACGAAGTTTTTTTACATCGCTGTAACTCACAGCTCTGTCCTACAACTGGTGCCGGATATGAGCACAACGCACATATAATATAAAATACTAATTTATAGTTTCGATTCATAATTATCGTTTAAAAATTAAAGTCAAAATTTAATGGAAGACGTAAATTTCTTGATTCTGAAATAAAAAATAGGTTTATCTGATTTTCACTCGTTTTCTCTGGTCTGTGTGTTCTGCTCACATCTGCCACCCCATACAGCACAGAACTATGAAATACAGTCAAAACTTGGTATAAGGCCGGGCGTGGGGTGTAGGGGAATAGAATTCCAAGAATCTCACGACCCTACTCGTACGTTCAGCTACCAACGACGCAAATGATATTAGGAAAGAAAATTCGGAATTATAATGAAAGTCCGAATTTATTTCCTTCCACGATCTTTGGCAAGGGACAGCTTCGAGTGCTATCAACCAAGACCGCCTCTTAACGAGCAGGCTTATAAGGATTTTCGACTGTACAGCGATATAAAAAGACTTCGCCAGATTTTGTTTAAAATCTTTTTTCTTGGACAGATCGAAAAAATTTAAGTCTCTAGTAAGCATAGAGTCGTTTTCAAAAAGCATGCATGTGAACGGTTTTATACTGAAATATATTATATTTCTATATCCGTGATTTTATGAAAAGCCACGTGCGTTTCCCGAAGGATTGTATTTTTTGCGATCTGTTAAAAAAAAAAATTTTACTCGAGAACCGATTATATATCATTGCGCTATTATATCTTAGAGTCAATACATGAAAACAGTACGTTCCAGTTGAGAAATAAAAAATTACCTCATTGTTTCAGGAAAATCGATTATCGATGATTGTCATGTTACCTCGACATGCAAATAAAAATAGTGTAGATGTCGTTTTAGGAAAATTAGCTCAGAGAAATTTTTCTCAACTCATAAATGACTTGGCGCAATCTAAAAGTGAATACTTCGGGGATGACGTGGATCTTCGACTTCCGCGTTTCAATGTGACGTCAGATTTCGTCATGAACGTGGTACTTCAAAAGGTTAGAATTTATTTGCTATCGGTATATTTTTTGTTATTAACCCTTAAACTCCGCACCTCGGTATTACGCACCTTTAATTGCCACTCTAGCTGGCAGGAATTCGCACCAGTGTGAAGTTTAAATTATGTATTCAAAAATGCATGTTACCAGACTTATTTACTTGTTAACGCGTTTCCAACTAAAAGCGGCTTAACCCTTTCAGCGCTATAAATCCATATATGCGTTCCGAAAATTCGTTCGCCATAGGCTATTAATTCATTTATACATTCCTTGTTAATTTTAAGTACTTTCTTTTCTATCATGTTTCACATCATTTTTATTCCTTTTCTTATTGTACCGGCATGTTCTGTTAACACTTTGACTGCCACGCCGAAATCATATTTTCGCTCAGGACGCCACGAAAGTATTTTTATTATTAACGCTCTGATCACCAATGCCCAGCGGCGGGGCGTCACAGGAGAAACCCCCGGCGGTCATATATGACCAACGTGGCGGTCAAAGTTTTAATTAAATTCTTTTGACTTTTACCTCATGTTCCCTTTCTTTTTGCGGCCCTTCCCGTATTGCGATAGATGTACTTGAGTAGACCCTGAGTGGGATAACCAGTCCAGCACGTCGCAACTTTTAGTCTTTCATCATTTATCAGTATTTATATGTATACATATATTTAAACACGTGTAAATTATATTTATTTGTTAATTTATAATTTGACTGATGCAGATGGGGCTTACAGATGTGTTCAATGAAAACGTCGCTGATTTATCTTCTATCTCTCCTCATAAAATTTACTTGTCCAGAGTAATACACAAAGCTGTGATCATCGTTGACGAGGAGGGCACTATTGCAACGGCAGCATCTGGTAATTATTCTATTTTAATTATATTTTCATTGTATGGCACAGGTTCAATATTGCGAAAATACGTTTTGACTTTTTTAATTGGAAATTATATAAATGTAAGTAGAAATTATCTACAGATAATTTTTTTTGAGTGCATCCGTATATAAGCAGTCGGTGAAAACAAATCTGGTTGTGACTAGCCATTTTGAACCTTCTTGTCCATTTTTCTAGTTTCATATTTTCGAATTTTTCTCGTTTCGAAATACGTCCATATAAATACATTCAGCTACGGATTATGATCGAATTTAGTAAACATAAAGTAACGCTACAATTTCTAATTCACGGATATAATAATAATGACATTACTAGACAGGAGACGTACTCGAACTTGATACGCGACTCACTCTGGAAACTCGGAAGACTCCCCAGTGAAAATCGTTTTTTTTTTGGGGGGCAAAATGTGCTAACGAATTGAAGTAATTGAAAAACCATAAATAAACTTTGGCCTAAAAGCATTGACAATTGGATAATTATATTATGGGAGTCCCTAACACGAAACGCGTATTCCCATCTCTCCCTTTAAGCACTATGTATTTGACTCGCGGACTGATTATAAATTTGATCGAATTAGGATAAGTTGATCTATTTCAGATCAGTTATTACGTAGGTTGTAGTGACTAACGAGGCCTTTAGATTTGACAATAGAAATTTAAAACTAACCAAAAGGTAAGGATCGACCGCAGGTAACTTGAATGAAAATTAGTGAATTCCGAGTGGTAAAAATGCATTCACAATCAGTGACGAGTTCGTTGCTCGTGTTAGATTTTGATAGACGCCTTGCTGTTCCATTGATGAGTATTATTGCCTGAAATGGTTGCAAATGTATGCTAGAAACTGAAGGCGCGTAGAGATTTTTTTGTATTATTCCATGAATGGAAGATACAATAAACTTGTTGTGCTTTGATTTCAATATTGTTATTCTTATAAATGTTTACTCCTTTAGCAATTAAAAAATACGGTGAAGAAAATTGTAGAATAAATTATAAAACCTGATTGTATCGTGAGGTTAAGACGAAAGGTGATTTGTGGAACAGAAAGTGGCCTAGTAAACGCGTTGCTCGATGGTGGAATTCACTAGTCTGTGAAGTTCAGTTTTGCCCGGTAACCGATTCAGCTTGTCCCCTAGGGATTCGTAATAAACTAATAACGAATCTGTACCTAAAGCAGATTACGAATGTTACACCGGATCTAATACTTTAGGGGTTAGATCGACGAGTGACAATTGGTCTACCGATCTTCTGTGCGTAAACAAGACGATTTCTTACCAAGTGTCCAATGACTTTAGCTGCTTATATTGTCATTTTCTGCTGATGCTCATAGATGTCACCATAGACCTACGGAAAACTGGCAGCTACCGTCTGGATCTGTTACATGGTGTCACGTCGCGTGTCCTGTCCCTTATATTCTTACGTTTCCCAACCATTCTTAATTCTTACTCTCCATAAAATTTATCCACCGTTATCCCTTCCATGCCGCTTCTTTATTGTTACTTCTAACTACCTACTAAAAATCCAGATAATATTTTACCGAATACTTCCTGTTTCACAATTTTCAAAATTCCTAATCTCGACTCTCCATAAAAACCCTCACCTTTGCTGATCTTTCCAGCCTGGACTCCCGTTACTCCCAAACTAGGTATCATCGATCTTCCAACCCCTACTCTCTACTGGTCACAAAATATATAAAGCGATATCCCTTAGTTTTAGTTAATTAGTAGTCGGGACATTGTACATGACGCTGCTAGCATAAATACATTCCTCCTGGACCTAAAAAAAATATTGTTGAAAAACGATTCTGGGGATCCTAACAGCGGCCAATGCACTGAGTAAAGGTTAGATTTCTTTATGAAGATATTAAGTCGTTTCTTATGAATGCTATAGTGAAATCAGAAAATAGATAATGTTCTACATAACGCAGTTTCAGATGTATTCAAATAGCTATGAACGAAGCTGAATAAAGCATATATTACAAAACCTTATGCCAGTTAGGTGTATGAATCAAGTGTAAATCAAAATATCAAAGAAGTTTCAAAATATTTTGGATCGCATAAAAAATGGTATTATAACGTCTAGTTCACGATAAAAGAGATAAATTCAAAGAATAGAAAGCACTCACGGACGAATCGACTAATGCTTGATAAAGGATTATAATTATAATTGTTATTTTATTTTACGTGCATACCAATTGCATGTGATCTATATTTTTTGTGTATTCCATTTTAGTGTATCGTATCGTATGCGTACGATTTGCTTCTACATCGTCCCTTTCCTTTTTAATAAACTCTAATGACAACAATTTTATTTTTCTGCACAGGTGCTACACTTGCAAATAAATCTCGGCCTCCGAAGTTTCATGCTAATCGTCCTTTCATTTACATCATCCATGACAAAAAATCAAATACTATTGTATTTGCTGGAAAAGTTTTTAATCCAAATTCACAAAGTTTTTAAACTTGAAATATTTTATCTAAATAACAAATAAAAATAACAATCAGATAAATTTAAGCAGAAATAAAAGTAATCATTTTTCCGTTCCAAAATTTTTATTTTTGTTCAATAAAATCTATTGAGACTCAAAACAACAATGGATTCAAAGATACCCTGAAGAACATTCTCGAGGACGCAATATCATGTTCAGTGAGCTGCAACAATGAGAGAAACAAGCTGCACGTTGTAACTTCTAATTTCCTTCCTCTGAATGGTAGGTAGTGTACGAAGTCCCTTGCGTCTGATACTACAGCTAACTCTGTTTTTCATTTGTTCATTTATCCGATAAATTGTACCATGTCTTCTAACTCTTATTTTTTTTTTTTTTTTCATTTATTTCATTCTTAAATTTTCTGTAGGAAGATTCGTCGCGTATGGCTTTCATCCCTTGGACATTGATGTCTCTTTCTGCATCTTTATACGAAAGATCTTGACGTTTGGTTTTCATCGTTTGTAAATTTCGATCTCTTTCTACTTCTTTGTATGAAATATCCTGCTGTGTTTCTGTCATTTTTTGTAAATTTATATCTTTTTCTACTCCTCTATATGAAATATCTTTCCGTGATTGAATCATTCGTTGTAAATTCCTATCTTTCTTCACTTCTTTGTATAAAATATCTTGCCGTGTTTTTGTCATTCGTTGTACATTCTTTTTATTTTCTTACTGTCTGTACAGTCCATCTTGTCGGATTTTTTTCATCCGATTAATATTTTTTATTTTTTTCGCATTCTGCATAAACTTTGTTCTGTCGTATTCGTGCAACTGATTTTGCACATTCTTTTCGTTTGATATCATCTACATCTTTTGATTTTGTTTCGTTATTATTATCGATGTTATCCTCATTTTTATCTGACGTAGAATCATCTCGTTTCGTTTCCTCATTATATTTATATTATACTCTGTTCTTTCATTATGTGATTTATCAGATCGCAAAAGACGCATTCTATTTTTTATCAATCGAACGCTTTTCAATATACTATTCTTTTTCAATTTTGGCAAGGTGTTAATGAGCATCAATCCTGATCGGAATCCTTGTCTTTTAAATCAAAATGAAATACGAACTGATATTTTCCAGAGTAAATTCAAAGTATTTTCGTCTTACATGGTTTCCGTTACCAATTATTCAATAAAATCTAAAAATTTCCACATTTTATGAAAATCATCGAAACGTAAAATTATCAATTTCATATTAAAAGTAATTGCAAACCTAGAAATTGCGATATTATCTACGATAAATAAATTATGTACAAAGTACTTTTGCTTAAATCCGCAAATCCGTTGTCGAGTAATAAGCAGCGTAAGATATAAATTTTATCTTAAACATATGAACCAGATGTACATAATACCTTATTTTATCTTCAACTTATTTCTTCAATTATATTCATTTCTTCAAATCCTATTACAATCATTATAGAACGTTCACAGGTTATATCTTCGCAGAAGCTCGACGTCAAGCTGATGCTACTGGCAAAAGCCGAAAGTGTCAAAATCGTGTTGATAATAATTGAATACCTGGCAACCTGATTCCAAAGACGATAGATTAAACATGTGCACGTCACTTCAACTCGATTCGTAAAAGAAAGACAAGCAACAAAACTTGATCGATCATACTCGAGAAATTGAAATAGCATATAAAAATTTTATAAAAACGTAACATAAACTCGACTTCTTATCAGTAATATCTGGAAGATATTCCATTCACATTTCCCATTGGCCTTCCATACAAGCGAATTGATATAGAGGTGTATAAGATTTCGATGTCTCCTCAAATTTGAACACATCAGTGGATTTCCACCAAATCTTATACCCAACAACCTTGATCGGTGATTTATATGAATCGACGAGATTGAGCATGGCAAGTCAAATATTTTAGAATCGGCTAAAATTTAAAATTCAAAAACTTGAATATCTCTAGAATCAGATCCGTTTTGCCGATATCCGCCAAATTTGATGCATATCACGGCTGAATGATGTTCTATACGTTTGGAAAATTGAAGTTCAATCGGTCAAAGTTGACGAGAGTTATATCGACAAATTTGATTTTTCGAAAAATTCAACATGTCATACAATAAAACCTTCTCCATGGATTCGGCCCAAATGCAATACCAACCAACCTTGGATACAAAAATCTTCGCTTTTTTGGAAATTTGAAAACGACATAAAATCCAAGCCGCAGCTTGAATTATAATACCGAGTTATACACGTTTGAATTTTGGGAGGCCATTACACACATGTTTTTGCAACGTTTTGACACATTCTAAACATTGTGACATGGAGATCTTGAAAAAAAATGTCCACTGTCACATAGCTTCGTCCGTGAGAAAGCAAAAGTAAGGAAGAGTCTAAATTTCAAAGAAATTCAGAACTTACCTTGAAATATAACCAGTCATTTAAAATGTACACCATCTAATTTATTGATAAGTGAAAAATCTTATGTCTCTGAATTTCAAAGTAGCAATTTCAAAGGTCAACACGAATTATGAGAAATTTATTATTAAATTTATCCTTTTATGCGAAGATGTATCTGAATACCTGGAAACTCTGGATATGAGGTCGAAACAAAAAATTATTGGCCAAATGAAATCTTCATGAAAGACTACAGTTTAAGAATGTGCGTGTAGAAAAATTAAATTTTGGTTTGAATGAAATATAATACTGCTATTGTCACGTTTCGTTACTATTTTTGACACATTGAATACTAAAATATTTCACCTTGAACAAGACCCAAAAGTAAAAAGATAAACCACTCTTATAATGCTAAAAAAAATGCACCTACACATCGTAAAGTAGTGGCTTTCATCTGCTCGTTAACTTTAGTTAACCAGTTTAGGCTACATCAAAAAGTGAATTGCGAGGCGAGCTCCTTAAACAAGAGGCGATAGCCATGCACCGACCTATTCAGAATTAATCAGTAAAGGTACTTTCCCACGGGGAATGGCCTAGTAGTGTAAGACGGATAACTCGTGAAATCAGATCACTCATTGGCCTGAATCAACAATTATATGACCATTCTGTCAGATAACCTTTTTTTTTGATGACCGTATCTGACCAATGAGGAAACTGATTTTCCGAGTTATCCGTCCTGTACGATTAGTCTTATTACCAGATGGACCAAAAAACAGTCGATAAAAAATTGAGGCGCAGAGATATGAGATCTACCAAACAGCTGATACACAATATGGCGAATCTGCGCAGTACGAAAAAAATTTAACTTGAATGGGAGGAATAGGAGAAATGCAAATATTGAGAGGGGCCCTAGTTCCGAGGTAAGTACTGTTAAAAAGCTTTCACTTGAAACGTATGAAAAATGAGCTTTTTTCAGTGGTTTAATTGGAAGGTCTCCCTATTATTAATACCTGTAAATAAAAAATAAGATGAAACTAGGAGAGGGACGGAGTGAAAAATTAAAAAGCAGTGTTCGATGGCGTATATTTTTTAATCCAATAAATTCTTTCTTTTTGTGTGATGTAAAACTAAACAAAAATTTCATACAATATTTTTGTGCTATATCTTCTATTATTCTATGGCAAAATATATGTGTTAAGTTCCATCCGGATTCAGGCACGAATAACTATAGATTTTAACAGAATCGTTTGTAAATGTATGATAAACTTCAATAACGAACTTTATAGTATTTGTATTTGCACAGTTATAAGTATTTCAATTATATTTCGTCTGATATATAATAAAATAATCATTGGTGCACATTTAATTAAAAAGCTACATTTATGGGTACGAGATAAATTAAATTTTTGCCATTTTTGCGAGAATAAATTGTTATAGAAAGAACATTGGTGCAGCGTGAACAGTTAATTTACGTCTACAACATACAAGAGAAGTGTTTGATAAAATACGTTTCGCACAATGTAACCAATAGCATGTCTCAACCAGCCTGTCCATATAAAATAAATATTTCTCAAAGATCCTATGATTATTTACTATTGATAGTATTGAAATTTTTTATTATTAAATATACTGAATATGTATTTTTAAGTCTTTCAATCATCGCAGGCATTATCAGGTATCGGCAATGCAGGAATTACTAAGCTTGTGGTAAAAGAATTTATCTAATATCCGAAACGTAATTCATTCCGGATTTTCTCTTCAATTAGTTCGTATTTATCATTGCTTCGTAAAGTAAAAATTGTTTAAACGCTTCTTAAAGACTGTTGTTTTTTAAAATAAATAACCTAAATTCACGCTATGCCCAGAATGGAGGATCTAGACGCTGTATGTAGCAAGAAAAGTATGGGAAAAGCGTGACATTCTCGAAAGTGTAGATAAGGATTACACCGCATACTTAGATTCTATAAATCATTCTTTATTTTTTCTACACTATAGTATTTAATCTCTTGCCAGATTTCCTAAAATGCCACACTTTTGGAAACGCCAATCTTTTTCCCATTATTTTTTGCCATTCTATGCACAGTGACTGACGCAATTTGACATTATAATATTATAATTGAAAGTGAAAATAATTATCGAAAAGTAACACGACGCGAAGGAAAACTAACATTGACCGTAGAATGCTACTGGATACAGTGATAATCAGCGACCATTAATTCCAGAATAATAGTAAGCTAACTTTTGATACAAGTTTTTCGAAAAAATATATATGTATGTCAGTATACAGTATACGTTATCTTCGTGTTTTTAAGTATGTATGTCGATTGTAGTTTTACTTGACTAATTGTAAGTTGTAAGAAATTAATATTCTTATCGTAATATTCTTATTGACAATATGCACAAGGCGGAATGAGTAAAAAAATGTGAAGAATGGAAAAAAGTGTATCGTATAACGGAATAACAAGATTTTGTTTCACGTAGCAAAATATGTCGATTGAAAGTTCTTATAAAAAAGTATTTCACACTTGACAAAGACTAACGATAAACATAAGGATGCAAAAGCAAACGAAAAATCAAGTTAGATGATCATAGACCAAAGCGACGAGGAAATATTGACATTCTCATAAATAACTCGATGTTAAATAAGTACGTACTAATGTAATAATTAGTAGTCGCACGGTTTCAGTAGACCAGCCGTCCGAAGATCGTTCGCTTACATAACAGAGCCGCGGTTTTACAATAATTGTGATGTTCATTTTCAGTGACAGGTCGTTGCCTTTTTGTAAAACGAAGTCTTCGACGACTTGCCCTTACTTAAGGATACACCGATAACATAGTATTATGTGTATATCATGTATACGAAATTATTGTATACGTTAGTTTATCATATAAACTATATATACATCTATACCGTACATAGTCTGTTTATTCGACGACAAAAGTCCCCTTATTGCTACAACATATATGTATACGAAGTATTCAATTTTCTCAAGAGGATTTCGATGCGCAACAAATTTCTTATGGAAGTTGTATGCTTTCTCTCATAGATTCCCGTCTATACAAAATGACTGTAGAAGTAATTGCTGCAGTGCAGTGTGAGTATCGCTAATTGTAAGGGGCTCAAATTAATTTAATCTACAATCATTCAAGCCCATAGAAAATTATATAATTTCAATTTATACAATAATGTGTATATTTACAATTTCGGTACCGTGGGAAATCAATAAATAACGCGACATCGATTTTAAATATACAAGTTAACACGCAAACCCTGTGTAATCTGCTAGAAATTGACAGTGTTCGAGCGTCGCGACGCACACAACAGCAAAGTATCATTATTCAGAAGGACGAGAAATTTGCACATCTTTCCTCAATCGTATTAGAGGAGACAAGAGATGAAACACGTCTGTACTTTCGTTTTATGTAAATAACCGTAAAAGGAGCCCAATGAATTCTGTATACTTACAATTTGATATGTCTTCGATAATTGAAATCGATCAAGTGAATTGATCGAATAAAATTGTTAGATACAAAAACGTGTGCTTCATATATCTCTGAAACCTTCTTGTCGCTTCTTCAAATTTTAAACGAATTTATCACGTTTACGCTGATGATCGAATATGCATGATATTTTTAAGGTTATCACATAGCCCAAAGCTATTCTTAATTACGCTCTTGATTATTTTCTTTACTTATTCGAATGATATGTACACATTTATCACACGTAAAGACACAGCCGTAAGTAAATGCATGCATATAATTTTCCGTATACATGCATTTACTATGCGCTAGATAAGTGAATGTATGAAAAGAGAACGGGAGGTTGAGGAAGGATGAAGGATTGGAAGGATAACGGCGAGGGGTGGTAATAAAAATCGAGAAAAAAATATGAGATATAAATTACGCATTATAACAACACTTTGAACATGCTTGAAAAAGAGAAATTGACATCGCAACGTTATTCAAAATTTATCGAATATTCTTTTTCCATTTTACTTAATTATTCGATAAACTCGTAAAATTTTGTAATTTAGATATCAATTGTTTTTTCCGAAAATAAAAAAATCCGCCGCGAAAGGCTATTTTCCTGATGATTTTATAAACCTTCTTTTTACTCTTGGCTATTCCGCGAAAGAATCTTTTACCGTTTGGTTACATCGATGTAGAAAAATTAATATCGGCTAGATGGGTATTCGTGCACTGGGTATGTGCCGGTAGGGATTTGTGTATGTAGTATAGATGGTAGAGAAACGGCGTCGAGAGGCCAGGTCATACTACTGGATATTTCGAGCGAAAAAGCGTGTCCTGGCCCTTCGTAAGTCCTAATTCAAGGTTCCCTGAAAGCGCTCTCGCGGTCCAGGCCCTATTTTGAACCGCGATCGCCACCTGGAGGGATTCTCTTCATTATACCAAAATATGATATATTTATTTATATCTATTTATATATCATTATCTATCATCTGATACAATTACTCTCGGCTATTTCTCAACAAGAGACGTCACTTAACTAACAGACATGAGAAAAGCCTAACTTCTCGTCTTTGAGGATTTCCTCACTTCGGGAAACTCCTTTCTTTGCCGTTCTAGTCCATTTTTATCGACCTTATCTCCTTTTGCAATACAATCTTAAGCTTAGGTTACACCGATGTGTACTTAGAAGGATGGATTTCACATTGTTCTCGTAAGAGTAAATGAGAGGGATGGATAGACTTTAGTATGAGAATCATACAATCCCAGGGGTTTGAGTATCAAAGGCCAATGGAATGTTAGACTAAATAATATTTTAAGCTAAATATTAATTTTGATTTGCTTAATGATATCTTAACTTGTCCGATTGTTCATGGACATTTGTATTTGACAGAAAGTATCAACGAGTAGCTCACGACGTTAGAAAAAATATTATATTCGTTTGTCAAAATTTTTATTTTTACATTATTCTGTAAGTTTACGAATTTTTTAATAAACGTGTACTATGCTGGGGGGGGGGGGGGGGGGGGGGGGGGGGGGGGGGGGGGGCGGGGGGGGGCGGGGGGGGG
>JARQSV010000516.1:1162003-1181280 GCA_030142285.1 Calameuta idolon | reverse complement strand
GTTTACTATGGTCCCCCCCCCCCCCCCCCCCCCTAACAATCACGTCCGTATTATTCCTCTTCCCTCGATTTGATTGTGAGTGGAATGTAGTCCCCCACTCTTGCCGATAGGCAAATATAAGCGTGGGGGAACAAGCAGGCGTGCGCATGCGTCTTTATACTCCTGACAATAGAGTGGGATCCGTGGTTGATCGACGGTGCTCGGAAGTTCGAAATCCGAGTCGAAACTCTTCGAGAGAGGGAGCATAGTACTAGGACTTTGCAGGATAGAAATTTCTCGAATTTATGCTAACTCTAACGACTGGACAATCGACTAGAACGGCAGGTAAATAGTTTTCCAAGCAAACTGTTCGACCACGGAGGACGTTTATCATTCTATTCATTAATCTTGTTTTACCGATATGCTTATTATATGATATGTATACGATATTTCCACCAATCTTCTATCAGAGATACTTCAAACTTCCTCTCTTTGTTCAGATTTCTCTACGCAAGTGTCCTTAAAAACTATGCTGCACTATGACTTAATATGGTATACTTTAATACCAATACAGGTGTTTCGGTTGGATGTCTAGCAAGACATTTTAAAAAATTAATGTGAAAACGTCGACAATTTAGATCATTAATGTATCATTAAAATTATTTAATTGACTTAATCTTGCACAACGACCACTGAAAATTAAAGAGTTGAAATCACCTTGTTTTATTTTGTGCTTACGAATATGTAAAAAATCGGATTTCGTCATGCAGTTATTAGGTATAATTTTCATTCATGAATATTTCTAAAACGTACGCGAGGTCACAAGTTAAATTTTAGTGCAAACATTTGTAAATAGCAATCGGTGCAAAGATTGTTGATGACACTCGTTGACTTCTTTTTTTTCTCGTTATAACAATTAAAAGATCTATTTAGTTAAAATCTCAGTCACGTTCCATGTATATATACATATGCGTATATAATGTTCCGCTTGACAAAGACATCAAGATAGGGATGCTTACGTGCCGCAACCCGTAATTTCATGTGAGAATGAGGAGCATGCACGTTAATATTTGTATGCTTATACAGTGAACGTTAGAGGTGTTTGACTTTCAAAAATTGGTGCTTAGATCCAAGCAATCTTTGCTTTCAGAATTTAGAGTTAATTATATTGTGAACTATTATAAATTTTTAATTGATTTTGGCCGAATTTGCATTAGAGACGTATTAGTTATAGTTTTCACTTCAACACAAAACACTTCTGTTTTTTTTCTAGAAACCCAAATTTTACAATTCCTACCGATAATATCTCATAAAATAGAATTCTGAATATAGTTAACATAAAAAATAAAAGGTCGGATGCAATTCGTTATATCAAAATATCAAACACCCCCGGTATATATGTGCTATGTTATATAACGAGAATATATAATATTCGTGTACATGAAAGAAGCTAGACTAAAATACGCCTTGAATATAACTTACAGATAAATATTAATATTGATATGTTATCGTTCCTTATCTCAGCATCCAATCACATTTACTCTCAAAGTGTTATCACTTTTTTTACTTTTCGTTCACCTTCTTCTTCATCGCTGTATCGATTATAGCGATAATGAATTTTCGTTACACGGTATAAAGATATAATGTATAAGAAAGAATTGTGTAATAAAGTGTCGTACAAATTACTTGACAAATTTATGATCCATCCGAGATCTTTCTCTGAAGTTTATGGACGCTTGAATATAGAAATTTTCAAAGTTAAACCATCTTTCCGGATTATGGAGGAAGGAAATTCCATGAAAACCTACCCTAATCAAATGTATTATCCACTCCCGACATAAGCCCCATCACGGGTCCTTTGACTCTTGATAGAAGAGAACGCTCGTGATGAAGTACAGATAAGTGGGGTCTTATAACAAGAGGTTTTATAACGCGACCCGACTGTACTTAATGAAGATTATTAAAATAATCCTGCAATTCTTAGATTAAAATCCGAAAATTGATTTACCATATAATCAATACATCTATTGTTATAATTATATTATCTTTTGAATCTTTAAAAATTGCTTCATTGCCAAGAACGACACTTTATCCAGGTTCGTACACGATGAGCCTTTTACGTTAGTCAAAATGTTGGTTATATCTCATCGTTTAAATCGATAATTTACGCTAATATACATTAACAAAATATTTTTGAAATTGTTTTAGTAAGCAGAATTACTCATAAAATATTTCTTGAATGTTCATGACGTAATTTTATCAATGAATCTAATAAAGATCCCTCTTAGATAGCATAGCAAGCAATAATGACACTGTAATATACCAGGTATATCGAAGCGCCTATTATAAATAAGAAAATGTATCGTTCGTCTTTATGTTCTTTCCGGGATTGAACGACAGTTTAAATCCTTATTTTTGGTTGATGTTTTAATATATCTGTACGTTAAATGCTCCTTACGTTATTCGAACCGTGACGTCTATGAGCTACATTTGGTCTACAATTAGGCCAATTCAAAATAGAATTTGATCCGGAATTAAAAAAAAATTATCAAGAACTTAATGGATGATCAATTATTGGCATCGAACCAATTTCCGGCGACTCGTTGAATCAACGGAACTGGGTCCATTCAATTGAATGCCTTACAGTTTTGCAAAGTGCTTCATATTGATTATTTTCCTTGGGCTTATGTCATTCCTCTCGTTAAGGAATTCTTCATTTTAAGGAATGAGACGAAGTGTTATTTAATTAAAAAAGAATAGTGGTCAGGGTTACCATGACTTTGCCTACACTTAATTGTATGTATCTGGGAGTCTCCAAAATATTTCGCACTTTACGTCTCCCTCACCTTTTCCCTACACTTCCTTAAAATATACAATATACATCGAAATATTGGAAATATTCTTTAGAATCTCCACGGAGATTTCTTGGAATGACAATTTTTCATGTATGTGAAGTTTTTGTTTTTTATTCATTTATCATCGTCGGAATGCCTGTCATCGAGGAGATTTTCGAAATCAACGCACTGTACATTCGAAAGCACATACTGAAATTTGGCATTACCGTATTCTAAATAATGGTATATTTATCTATAGCTCGGCAGGGATCTATTATATCAGAAATAACATTTTTCCAAAAAACATGCTCGTCTTCTACTCGTAGATGATTGCACCTCGAACATTTAAAGGCCTTAGCATATTGTATATCAAAATTTAATGCATCTGACAAATTCGTAACAGAAATATCATAGTTTCCAGCAAACACGAAGTAACAGTTACTTATCGGCAATGCGAAAATGTCCTTCTCAGGGATGTGTGCAATAATGTAAATGACTGATATTCAATCATCATTTTGACATTACCGGAACGTAATCGTCACTTTCTGCGTTGGGTTACGTCTAAGAGGAATAAAATTATTTTCTGTAGATAAAGGTAGATATATCGTTATGAGAATAGTACATATATCACCAAGCGTACAAAGGCTCAATCGATGCCTAAATAATAATTTTATGTCATTACAGTGTTCGAGGTACAATTTAGAATGAGTAGAGAATGAATGTAAATAGAATCCCAAGTTTCTTTTGGAAACTATTCAATTCATATGCAAACAAAGATATTTGTTCGACAATAAACAGAGACTACTTACCAGACATTATGATTTGTTCTTTTCTAAGCGATATTTTAAATATTAGATGAAATTATATCCGAGTACCGTGCACTGACTATTTCTTGTGGACTCGAGCTGATCTTTTGACTGTGTTGTTCTTCCACCGGCCGGTCACTTAACCCTCGCACGATCGGTAAGTTCTCTGTGTAATCTTTCCATAAGATTTCAAGTCGAAAATGAAACAGAGAGTTGGGTCGAGTTTTGTCGAACAGGTAGTGATGAAGCGGTCGGTAAAGTTGAATATTAGTGAATGCAATGGGTACTTCAATCCAGGAAACCCGTATTGACAAGCTTCTCCAAGAAGAACTTTACGTCACCGAGTTCCGAATCCTTAATGCCCAATGACTTAAGCATCCCCAGATCGCCGTTCTCCACAGCCATAAATACTGAGCGTAAATGTTCTAGATCAGCACGCAGCAGGTGTAACGCTGCACCGAAATCTTCAATGGTTTGAGATTCTGCGTAAATGAAAAATGAATCGATTAATTTTTCTTCCTATGTTGCTGTTTTATCGCTGAACAAATTTTAAAAAATTTCATAAACATACAGGTTTATGTTACGAGAAAAATAGGATCGAACAAAAATTATTCTGTACCTTATGAATTAGCAAGTAAGTACATTTCTTACATTTTTCACGCTTATGATATATGTATATTCCATATAGAAATACAAAATTCTATGTTGTCAGGAAAAAGGAAATATATGTTTTGTGCTTATTGCAATTGTCCAAGGCTATTATGTTTAACCACGAGTCGTTTGGAAAACTTGAAGCTGTCAAAAAGGATATTACGAAAACTTACCGGAAAGGGCAATGGCCACCTTTTGTACACCACCAAGGGGCTCGAGTGTGTCGCGTGCTTTATTTCCGAATAGCTTTTCCAAGTAATTAGGTCCATGACTTGCCAAAAGAGATTGCAAAAAACTTGCTGTTTCTTCTACCGGTGGTCTCTTAGCTGAAACATTGTTCGTAGACGGTGTATTATAATTATATTATTTACGTATAGATATGTAACATTACTCTTGACGTAGATGATTGGGGAATATAAATATACAGATCATACGACAATAAAATTTCACTTAATAAAACAGCCTGAAAATCTGTGATGTTTAATCTAACGCAGGAATGGTCGCGCATTATCAAATATTAATTACTTTGAAACTACATAGTACTGACCATGAAGCATTTGCAAATAATTAATATTACGGATTCCTTTATTGTTTAAAGATTCGGTTAAAAGTTAAAGTGTAATACCAAATAAAAAATTCATTTTAGTTCTTTAATTGAATATAATATCATATTACTGAAAAGGCGATTTGAAATTTAATCGCGGTTACCTTTAGTACCGAATTTATGTTTTATTCTAATTGTTTGTAATGGTAAAATAGATGTAGCCATATTTGGTAGAATCACTAAATAATTAGATGGAATTATAATTTATAAAAATTGAAAACGAAAATAAATATATGTCTTTAACTTTCAAATAGTGATATAGGACGAGGTTATAGTTATTTAATAAAAAATGCTAACCTGCTGTGCAAAGTCTTGAATCTTCATCATAGCCATCTTGACAATCCGGTGCACCATCACAGAGATATTGTATCGAAATGCAAATACCGTCTCCAGGGCACTTAAAAGGTTCGTATGGATGGCAGGCACCCCCTATAAAACATTCATTTTCTTTGTTATTACCATTTGCTTACAAATGAAATTATGTTAATTCGAATAACAAAAATTGAAAGTATTTAATGTTAAAAGAAAATTTTTCTTTATATTTATTTTTTCTTGATTGGATTTGTGTACTTATTAGCAAAATAAAGGCTAATGTAAATTACAATGATACATGCAGTAGTTTTTTTAAACATCGCTTTTAATTATACATGTTCATATTTGAGATGGGCATAACCCAGATAACACCCAAAACAACTCTTGTCTCATTGGACATGTTAAAGAGCAGTTTTGAACATTATTTTTCATTGCGAAAAAGATTATTTGAATCGCATTGCATCACTTTTCTTCAGAAATAGAAACTGCATCTATTAAATATCATTTATTCAGATATATTAAGTAAAAGATTTAATAATATCAACACCGCCTGCAATTACGTGACCATTTTTTGGAACAATCTACGCAGACTTAGACTGATTACACCGCTGTTGAAAAAATGAAATTGGTATAATTGTTTCGAATGTGCATTGTACTCAGCACGCTTATAGCATTGGATCAAAATAAATTTAATTCTCCGTTTACAGTTAGGGGATTTTAAGGGACAAACGATATTTCAAACTGGAATGTGCCATCTATGGGAAAAAATAAAAGTTCGATTTACCCTTCTTAAAAATCTAGACAGTAGTGTGGTTGTACCCTTTAAGTGATGCTTAGTGACGTTCAGTAAAAAAAAGAGGGTGTCTGTAAAGCGCGTTAGTGTTTCAACAAATACGTGAATTTGAATTTTTTTGTATTTTTCAATATTTCTATGAATAATATAAGGTTTGTATTGTAACTGTAGACTGTTTTACACGGAAAAGTAAGCGCAGCGATGAACATGTAGAATCTGCTCCAATTCACTCTGTGCACAGTATGTACGAAGAACAACACACACATATATGTAAAGACTGCAAACTAAGCTTTTGTTTAAAGTTAATTTTCATTTTAATTAGAACCTCAAAGTGTATCTTACCTTTTTTCTACAATAAATTTTGTGTCGTTAAGTATAGGTTTCTAGAAACTAAGTTGCAGGATGAGTGATGCAACGTGCGATGGAAAGAGGGACGAAAGGTAAATTTGGTTGAGCTAACAAAAACTGCAGACGTATTAAAGGGCAGAAGAGATTGGTAATGTTTAGTAACTATTTTTCAATTAAGATTATTTGTAGATTAAATAAATATCAGCACATGCACTCATTTAAATTAACCATGTCTGTAAATCCCTATTTCTCATACTACATAAATATGCATTAAAATTCAATATCCTGCTTTTCTACATAATTGCGTGCACGAATCACTGTGAAATAAGCTCTATCTTCAGGTCTTCAAATAATTCAATCTTTTGAAGCCGCCGCCATCAGGTCTATATTTTTTTAAAGTCCTAGTCAAAGGTGTGTAAAACACTACAAAGATTTAAAAAAAATAATAATTGTTGTAAAATTCTGCATTGTTTAGTAAATTCCGATGTTTTGCATATTTTTGGTACATTTTAATTTTAATTTAAAAAAATTTTAATATTTGATTTTTTAACTATTCTCTAATGAAACGTACACTTTCAGAAATAACCCAGATTCTCATCCGATTTTTTGAAAACTCTGAACACGTTCAAAACTGAACAGGGCTTAAAAGACCCTGTCTGTAAACGGAAAGTGAGAAAAACAGTTCTGTAAATGAAGGGCTAAAAAAATTACGTTGTTTAAATCTGCGGTTACTAAAAATTAAGAATTGTGTAGTCGACAGATTGTCCGCTATGAGGCAGCACATGAAGCGATCAACTAAACAGTATCTCTCAAATCAGTATATCGGAGTAATAATTATAAGTAGCACACTTTCATAAAAGTGTGATTAGCGTAGCGTGACACCTACTCTAAGCTATTCGAACAGCTTGAGTCTGATCAAGACATCCCTCACAGGTTGTAATTTTGTGTGTAAATACATAAGATTGCGTAGTACCGTGATTAAAGCGTACAACTTTATATGTATATGAAGTAATAGTATGAAAAAAAAGCTCCGAAGTTGCTATATACTATACGACAATTGGATAGAATGATTGTTTATGTTTATGTTCAATTAGCATAGTATGTGCATTTTAATCCAGCAAAAAGAATTAATTACACGAAATAGAACAGAAATTGATTGAACTTGATTTGTATTGATTGCAAATGATTAAAACAGTTAACAAAAATCACTGCGAAACACGGTTGAAATTACTTAACATACATTTGTCTGCCGGCAACCGCCATGTACAACTAAATGAACTAAATTTCGATTGACGCTAAAAAATCGTTTTTCTCAATGTACGATAGATTAACCTAATAATATAAACTTATTCTGGTATCCCATTTCCATTAACAAGGTGCATACAAATATTATGAATTTAAATATTTTTTATTAATATTATAAAGAATTTTCTTATATAATTATAGTGACGTGCGTTACTGTATTAATTATGGACATGCATTATCTACATGATAACGTAATGCTGTGATAGGTCGGGATAGATTGAAATAGTTTGTGTATATCTTTTTAATTAAAAATTTTTTTCTACTATTTTAAAAATGGAAGATTTAATGCTGTATACGGTACCCGTTCAGATTTTTACATGAAGAAGTCCTCGACTGGAACCTCGACGACTACTGTGGTTTTGTACAGCATTCATTATTGCATTTTTTAAATATTTTATATTATAGTTATAACTCACAAAGCTGAGATTTATTTGAATATTTAACATGTCGAATTAGTACACGCAGGGTACTTAATTTGTGGGATATGAACATGCGAGATAATACGTGTAGGACTTGCAACGTACAGAATGTTTACGAGTTGCATTTAAGTCACCTCAAAATTTCATTAATGTTAGATGCACATGCAATTCATGTAATTCATCAAATACATACATCTGTTTGCCCATATTAGAGCAGGAAGTATTTTAAAAAATTTTTAATGTATAAGATTAACTACTATTTTAAGCCTACTATTTTTCCAAACAAATATATTTGTTACATTCATGCAACGATTCTTGCTATGAAACAGTATAGATCGGAGTTTGTTTTATTGCTATGCCGGAGAGGCTTATTTATGTATTTGGGTGAGAATTAGAATTAGAAAAGGGAATGCAGTATTAACACAAATTTATTACCGCAAATGTTTATGAAAATAAGACGTTAAACACAACAGTTTAAAATTAGTTCAGCATTAGTTACTATTACTTTTTTATGTATGACTTCTTACGTGAACGTAGGAGGGAAGCAATTATTATTAATTCAGTAATTGGTTTGTTCATTAATCTCATCTAATCAATTCTCTTTAAAGTTATAAATCTATTCTTCTATGCATTTTTTTATTATCAGCTATTATTGCTTACAGTAAATATGTAGGTTTTCACTATTACGAATTGGGTATGTGACTCAATCGCACCTATTTTAGGAATATATAAGCAGAATCGTATGGATCATAGGGGAGTGTCCTATACACGTGTGTGCATGCGTGGCGGCAGAATACAGACAGTATTAAATATCCAGGATGAATCACTGAACTAAACAAGACTCGAAATTTCCATAAGAAATTAACCTCCAAACGTAGATAGCATAGTAACATTTTCAGATATTCAGTAGTTTAATTTTTAAGAAAGCCGCGCAAGGATCCAAAAATATATACAAAACTCTTTACGAATCAAATTAATTGGATCAAGAAACTCAATCGAGCCTTGCGCCAAGTGAAAGTACCGGCGGTACAGGTAAGCAATTGAAATCTACAAGAAAAATTAACTTGAGAATATTAATGGAACAGCAATGGTTATAAACGATCAGCACTTGCAGTCTGACACCTCGGCGTCTTTATGAATTATTAATATAAATTTATTCAGTTTATTCGTCCATTCAAGCAAATCTGCTTCAACTATTAAAGTTGAGGTGCCGTAAAAAAAACTACTTTAATTTAAAATTTATAAAAATCAGTCACCGAATGTATTTACAAAGTTCAGTTAATACTATATTAACGAACAATGTAACATATCGATAGAAAATTTAATTAAATCTTTCAACTATCGATATTCGATTTTCCAATATATTGTATTATGGTATAGAGTAATAGTTTTACGTGAAAACAAGTCGTTCAGTTATTTCGAAACTTAAATCGATTTCTGTATAATATTTTAATACCATGGTGTAGATATTGCCAATGTTAAGAATATGTGGTATTAAATAATTGAGTGCGTCATTACACGTGAAGGTAGGTGAAGCACATAATCGGTGGTGGGTCAAATATCGACCGAAGAAGTCTTTGAAAGGCCGCTCCTATTTTTATTTCCCAAAACTATCTGTACGGCCACTTCTCGTATAATCACCAATTTCACTAGAATATTCTTTCTCCGAAAGTGTCACAAATTGAAAAAATATTTGATAAAAACAATAATCTGTTCGCAATTTATAATGCAGAAAGAGAGTTAGTCACTGGAGTCCGTGCTAACGCAGAAGATATTAATTTAATTATTATTTAAATAATATTAAATAATAATAAATAATAATTAAATATTGTATTGATATGCGGCAGATGCACAAAGTTATGACTCTTTTACATTGAAATTCAAGCCTATATGCCCCCTTCAAAAATCCACATTATTCGCGGATAGACTACATGATCTAATTACATGGCAACTATATGTAGACGTGCTTAGATGTATCTGTATAGGTGTAAAACTATAATTATGCATTGGTGCGGCGTTAACGTTTCTATATTAGTATTCGTGATAGGCAGTGATGATCATTAACAAGAAATGAATGTCCAATTATTGGTTTAAGTTTCGTGCTCAGTCTCAAGTCATGGAAAAAGTTTTCAAAGTATATAAGTATATGCAGTCACGAATAGTGTTCTTGGAAAATAAAGTCGTTTTCGTCAGATTTTGACGTATCATACGTATACGTGAATTTCTATACGATAAAATGGTTTGATAAAAATATCGTGAAATTTCGAACATTTTCCATTCTTTGTTATCGTATACATATATTTTTAATAAAACGTAATGATAAACCCATACATATAGCACATAAATACTAAAGACGTGCTTAAGATGCACAAAAGCCAATCTCAGTCGCATTAAACACGTTAAAGACGAAATTTGATAGTATTTATAGTCTGGAAGTTTCAATATTTTGAAATATTTTTCAGCATACATAGAGGGTGATTCACGGCAAACGAACCAGCTGAAGTTGGACGCGACTGAACAATTCATGATCTTCGCAATGTTATGACGTTTCTTTAATGATGCCACCCTGCTTGGATTCATGAATCACCCATTCAGGACCAAGTTCAGATGCCGCGTTTACCTTTATCCATCTTTGAATATCCGATTAAGATTTCTATTGTTTTTGAAATTTCCATATCGCTCATGATGGATCAAATGCCTAGATATAATTTGCAGCTAGAGTAAGCCCTAAAATTTTGATAAAGTATACTTTTATATCGCTGCATAAAAGACTTTATTAAAACCACAAAAGAAATTTATTCGTTGCAAAACTGATCCTAATACAATGCTAATACAATATCAACTCATTCTTTCAGTTTACGGTAACGGGTGCTTTGTACGTAACTTGACACCAAGTCACGCTATCCTTTACTTTTAATAATAATATTGCACACAGAAAAAATAAGACATCAGTAGCGTGACTTTATGCCGAATCCAATAAAAGTAAAATACACATTCACTATAGTTCTATTAATAATTGTAACACCCGGTATTAATATTGTTTGTACGACGTGAAACATAATACTACATACTTATTAAAATCAGTATAACTCCCGTAGTCTTTTAAAATTTGTAACAAATGATCCCGGATGTTTATCCTTAGCACAAAAGCAATGCTAGCAATTTTTTAATATCATAACTGTATCTTTTATGGGATGTGAAAATTAATATCATTGTAGCAAAGATGTGGCATACAAAATGATGCGAAACGTTTCACTGCGATATTCCACAGTGTTGAAATATGAAAAATTGAGACAAACTGAAAATCTTTAATTTTTAAAGTAAAACTTTGTATCGTTTTGTGTATGATGAAAAATGTGCAAATTTACATTAAAAGGAAGGAAATATATATATCACAGGAATAAAAGAAAACTATCCACTACTAAAACTCATTTTAAAATGAGTGCATTCTGTAAATAAGAATATGAACTCCCTTACCCGTTCTCTTAGAGCTGAGGTGACCGTAGAGTCGGCTAAGGTCGATCGCCATTACTGCACGGGGAAAAGCAGCACAGACCGTAAGGGCGAGGCCAAGGGCCAAGCTGGTGCACAACAATCGAACCATTCTTGTAGAACGTCGAATGAAAACTTTTGTTATTAGAATGTGCCGTTGGAATGATAGCAAAGGAGGAGGAAGGACAAGGTTGAAAACGAAGGATGACAAGAGTAGCGATAGCTATAGATGTCGGCGATGACAAATGGCTATGACGGAGAGGCTGTGTTTCGTCGTGGATGTTAAAATATTACGATATCCGGCCTGTCAGCCCCTGGTGGTGCGAAATTCGCTCGTCTCGAATGTCCGACTCCTTCTGAGCTTTTCGGCGACACACAGGTTGCGTCGAGTTGCCACTACGAGAGAGGATAGCGCCGACCCTGTATAGCTCGACCAATCATGTCTCTCGTTACGAGCTTCTCAGCCAATAGGAACTCGCGGGTCCCGGAAAACTCCCACGCATTCTGCGACTCCACGTCGCATCGATTTCGCCTACCTTTTCTCTCCACATCGCCTCTTCTCCTCTACGTTTCCTATCCTCTGTCCTCCACTTCGGTTTTATCTACTCATATGCTGTTTTGAACCTTTTTCAACAATACTCGCGCTTTGGGAATGGTAATTTCACACTCGTTTTCATTTACGGGAATTCGATCGACGCGTAACTGACCTTATCTACGATTATATTTGAAGATTCAACAGTATTTTGAATGTCGATTTTGTTATACTAGGTTAGGATATTTTTATTCCAACAAGTCAGTCTCGACTTCCATATAAAAGGCATTGAACCTTCTTTTCTCCGTACTTTTCATGTTGGATTTTAGGTTCATTGTGGTCGATTCATTGCATATGAACGAAAGATAAATCGTCGTATTATATTACAACTCTGTGTTATAACGAAAGTTATTCAATGTGATATGTAAATCACCTGTTATACACAGTTATCGTAGTTATATTTTAGTGTGAAACTTTTAACGATTAAATAAGTACACGCTCAGAAAGAAATACGTTGGTAAAATAATGATTAATGATAAAGCTTTATTTATTTTTATTATTGGTATCACACTATCAATCGCATCTTATAAATGTACATAGTTAAGTAATTGTGCCAATATAAATTATTCTGATTGTTATCGTTATTGTCTTACTTGAAGCATATTTTTTATTACGAAACAGTAATTTTCAGTTTAACGACAAGAAAGCAGTGACTACAAAAAAAATTGTATTTACATTAGCCGTAAAATTTAATTTCTATTGTCAGGGAGCGAGGTTAAATATGATCACTTTTTACGGGAGCTTAACAGTTGTATCCATACCATATATATACTGCTTGCTTGACATATATTTATATCATCGTCATAGAGTTATGCTCATCCGCTATAAGTAGTATTGCCTGTAAATTTAAACTATAAAAAATTTATTGCAAACTTTCTATTATATACCATTACTTTGAAATAATAAGCTCAAAAGTAAAGTTTCATTGCAATATAAATTTCTTTTCGAATTGTTACGTACTTTTTCTTTCGTATTTATGAACACACAAATGTGAGAACATAAGAATATTGAAAAGTTTATGCGCGGGAGTGGGTTTATATACTATTAATATTTTTAAAAGAGCTGCAATTTGAAACTTGCAATTTGCTTCCTTCGAATCGTAGTTAGTGTACGAAGTCTCTATATGAGGAAGCATTTTCATTGTTTTTAATCTTTGGCTTCCTCATAGATAAATCTTCTTTTACTGCCGCCAAATTTGATACATATTCTGGGTGAATGATGTTCTATACTTTTGGAAAGTTGGAGCTCATTCGGTCAAAATTGACGGGGGTTATATTGATAAATTTGATTTTTCGAAAAATTCAAAATATCACAAAATCAAAATTTCTCCATGGATTCGGCCCATATGCAATACCAATCAACCTTGGATACAAATCTCTTCGTCAGGAACTATGTAGACGAGTATCATCAAAATTTGTGACATTTTCTCCAAATGTGTTTTCTCGAAGTTTTGGCACATTCTGAACATGGCGAGATGAAGATCACGAAAAGAAAAATTTCCTCCTTAACATAGCCTCCTCTATGAGGAAGCAAAACAAATTGAATCGAGAGTATTCTATTCCCCTGACTGTGTATACATATAAATCATATCTGATTATGTACAATGCTATCTTCTCAGTACTTAAATGTCCTTCAATTTTATCATCTAAGGTTATATGTATTTGATAATTAAAAAATATTATTTAATATAAGTAAGATATATTCTAAATATATAATTTCTTGCTGCTTTTCGTATATGTCGCATATATGCGCGAAATATTTTTTTTTCAATTTATATGTAACAAGTAATCATCCATAATAAATTATTACATACAAATAAGTTACATAATAGCCAAATCTGACAAGCCTAATGCTAAACGTACCAGCACGTAATCCATATACAGTAGAACCTGGATTATTCGAGCTTGCTTTATCCAAGTTCGCCTTTATTTGAGGTCGCGTAGGATTAGTATGGATCCGTGTTATTCGAGCTACATCAGATGGTAGTCTGTATTATCAAAGGTTATCAAGCCGTGCATTGACACGTGTACGATGTGCATTCGGTAACGCGTTCACGCACTGAGAAAAAGATTTTGTAATATCAAGTATCAGCTGCGATCACAGGAAATTTATTTGGATTAATTGACGCAGATTTAAATTAATTAGACCCTTGTTGAAATAATAAAACTGATATAATTGTTCTGAATGTATATTGAATTCGCCGTGATTATAGCATTTAATTAAAATAAATTTCATTCCCCCTTAATTGTAAATGACATCTATCCCAAGAAACACAAGTCGGTCGCAGGGACGTCGTAAGGAAATCGGTGACTTACAGTGCGATGTTCCAGAAACCCCCGACAGGGCTTCATAGGGAATAACAAAGATCCACAACGAAAATGATAACATAGAATTAACATATAGGTTCCAAGTTGAAGTTCCATTGATTCTTCATATAAGCATGACATTACGCATTTCGGGTTTAGTCTGAGAGGCCGCAATGTAACTTCTGAACAACCCATACATCATTTTTACATACATTTTTATTACGCATTGTATTATTAGAAAATTGATGTGACAAATAAAATTAGTTTTTTATCTAGTTAGTACGAATAAGTATAAGATACGAGTGTGAAGTTTTATACTCATTCGTACTAGCTAGATGGTAAAACAATTTTTGTAAAAAATACTAAAAAAACGCCGAAATGTTTCGGCAGAGGGCAACTTATGTTCCGCGGTTATTCGCTTTTTTTTACGACAGATGACGTCATTGTCTTAAATTTTTAGTCAGGTCCAAAAAATAATATTTTAACACCTTGCACTCGACTGTCTGTTCTCAGCCACCAAAATGTATAGAAAATGGAGAAATGTCAAGTGCAAAGGTGCCCGCTAGTGACACATTACGGGGTATTCTTTGAGTATTTGTTACAAAAAAAAATCAATATCAATCTCGGCAATTCATTTATTATACATATGTGGTCTTTTCTTCTTTATGGTTGGCATTGAGTTCCCTTAATTTATTTTCTTCGAAATAATGATTTAAACTTTCCTATACCTTTAACCGGGGATCGAACCAGCGACCTAAGACCTAACACGAACGCATGCAATTCACTACGCTATCGAGTATTTATGAGTTCTGTTGTAAAAGAAGGAAATATTAATTGTGTCGCGTGGGACGATATAAATTCAAATACATACGAATAAACTCATAAACGTTAGTGCAAAAATGATGGTACGAAACGAAAATACGTTAATTGACTTTCATTCATATCTTACTATCTACCATTTTTTTCTCGGTACCGATAAAAAGCTTTGCTTAGAGAAAAGTAATTTGCTGGACGTATTGATTAGTCATTTAAAAAAAAACTTTCTCATTTGTCCGGTTTAATATTTATCGCGAAATTTTGCATTTTTTCTATGTACATGCACGTATATGCATATAATATCCCACGAATATGTCAGTAACAGACGTTGGCATTTCAATAATAAATGTATGTGCATACAGGATGTTCTAGATATTCATGTATGTACAGATATTCATGCATGTATGAAGAATACATATTCATAGGACATACAGGATATACTTCTCATATTACGGACCTGAAATACATATGCAAAGAACATCTCATGGTATACGGAAAGTGTTTTATGTGTATTCTACGAAACTAATATTACGTGTAATATATTTTTCAATATTTATCCTGCATATTTTTTATTATTTCACATTGTGAAAATAAATTTCAAAAATCTCAGCGACGTCGCAAAATTGATATAAATTGAACTTCTTTAACAGATAGTATATTTTAATCGCATGCCACAATTTCCGAGCTATTTGTCTTATATTTATTGCAATTTCACAAAATCGATCTTTATCGAACATCGCAGACTTCCCAGAGGAGTCGCAAGTTTGCTGGGATACAATAACTGGTATAGCCAAGTAAATCACTCACATTGGCATAATATTTACTGAAAATTTGTTTCGGCAACACGACCCCTATGCTGTAGCTATGCGCCGAGACAGTATTGATGAACAACATAATGCCAGCAACCCACACAACACAGAAGATCCGAAAGACATTCGAATTCTGTCTGCAATGTTCTACTGATGTCCGATTGAAAAATGCTATGCGTAATACATCCAGTGGACGTCTTTTCTTAAGATATTCTTAAACACGACGCAGTATGACATCTTTAGAATGTCATTTTAATGTCGGCATTTATTTTGTCCATTATTCTTTTTTACAATTATTGTTACTGTATATTTTATAGTTGTTAACTACAATACCTCTCGGGAACCTTACACGCGTGTAATCGTCAATAGGTTGTTTGCTTTATCTTATTTTCTACATTTTTTTAAAAGTGCACACAATCACTGAATGTTTTTTAACCCGTCAGCAGAGACATCATTGCTGACGCATCTAACTTTCATCGTTGCCATTTCATGAATTATGTTGCCTTTGAGAAATGCTCATAGGACGGCTTCTCTTGGCTCAAGCCAGGCAGTGAGTGTGCCGGTATGGCGCTGGTACATAGCCGATGACTGGGCCGCCTATCTTATAAGAATATCCTATTGGTTAGATGGATGTTAGAACTACGTCCTATGAATGACAGTGTAATGATACGCTAATAGTTACTTTAAATATTGCCGCGTCAAAATATCGATATACCCGTGCGCCATCTCGATTAGTAATTAAGATGATAGGCCTTGCGAACCGGTAGCCGGTCCCAGTCGCCCAGCAACGTGCGAACACGTAAGGTATATGGGGCCCGGTTGCGCAGTGTTAGGCGACAGGGCCAATCAAGATATACATGAAATTAACGCATCTCACTTATAATTGACAAACAGGGGACACATTTAATAGAACTAAAGGAATTATCATCACTTGACGATGTCAATGTGGTCTACAAAACTAAAAGATGCTGATCAATAATTGACACCCAACACATGGAATAATTGGACGAAGCATCCACTAAACAGATAAGACTTAAGTTATATTTATAATCACATTGACAGTTTTCCGTTTAAGTTCTCGAATATAAGATCGATAATATGCGGATATCAATAACCTTTTCTGTTTATGAATGAAGTTTTTTTCATTTTATGCGGTTGTTTTTTGTGTAACCGTTATAAACTTGAATAATATTTTATTTTATGTTCCGTTGTTATACATGAAATATACGTAGTAACAATACAACAGGAAGGATGTGCAAAGGACGATCAGAAAAAGACGTTCGTAGGTGGAACAAAGATGCTTTAGAATGACGTTTCCAAGATATCATTTGCAGATTTACAGATGTTTGTCGTATGTCAGTAGTGACGATTAACGACGTCTGTAGACGTATTTTTGATATCTCAGTGTCGTGTAAAACTGTCACTAAATCCTGGGGCAAAGTCGGCAATCTGTATTAGTATGTAGCCGATAGCCAATGTCGACATGAGCGTTGACATTGATGATTGAACCCATATGATCGATCTAGTGCTTAGCCAATTAGGTGCTATTAATGGCTGCCGACATAGACCCAATCTTGACGCTATTCCAGCATGGGGCATTTCGCATATTTGTTCATTGTTGTAGTAGATTGGAACCCCAGAAAAAGACCTTCGTGTAAGAAATCTCGCCATGTAGAGGATTGCTGTGAATTTCTCAGGTTAAAAGGAAATACTTATATTTATATCATATATTATTGTTCTACTAAAAAAAATATTGAAATGATATTATAATACTAAGTATATAAGTCACTACATATCTGCGTATTATATGATCTGGCATTAGCTCATCATTTTAATTTATTGTATTTACGAAATTTTGTATAACGTCTTCACTACTCTGTTGCATTAATACTGTTTTTTATGTTTAATTATGATATAATGGTCACTTAATAATTAATAACATTTCAGGAGATTCCTTATCGAGTAATACTTGTCCACTCCGAAGGCAGTACTGTGAAATTCTGTGTCAAGCAGTACTCGATAAGGAATCTCCTAAAATGTTATTAATCATTAAATGACCATTAAATCGTAATTAATTATATAAAGCAGTACTAATAGAACAGAGGTGCGAAGACGTTATAAGAAATTATAAGAGAAATGAGGAGCAAATGTTAAATCATAAAATACGCAAATATGCAGTGACTTATGTACTTGGCATTATAATATCATTTCAATATTTTTTTTTTTGTAGAGCGATAATATATGATATAAATATTTGTATTTTCTTTCATGGTGAAAATTCCCAGTAATCGTTTACTTGGCGAAGTTTTTTACACGAAAGTGTTTTTATGGAATATATAGGGTACATACATGGGGAATGACTTCTAAAGTGAATAGGGGCTATGCGAACAATAACTTTCATTTTTTTACAGCTTCATCAACCCATTATGGAAATCTTACCTGAAGTTTTCCGATTTTAGGAGCTTATTTGAAAAAAAAAGTTTAAACTAAAAGGACGTTAAAGCCGTTCAATTTTGATATCTCCTGAAATAACAAAAATGACTCGTTAATTATATTTTCGTCTAACGTTGACAATTAAGCAACAACGTAATCAAAGTTTGCTGGTTTAATATGATTTCTTTTATGATCTTCTTGAGATCCGGGAAATTCTCTAGACATTTCGGATTTTTCGACAATATCAAGAATCTCGTGTCAAGTACAGGCAATCGGTTGTATAGAGCACCGACCGCCGATTCTCTTTACCCGGGTCAACTTTAACCTGTGTATGGAATTAAATATCTTATGAACGTTATATATGAGAAAAAGTAATTGATACATTCACTACAGAAATTGAGGGTTCTGATAGGGAATCCCCTAAAATTTTATTAAATATCAAATGACCATTAAATCTCCAATTAAATATGAGAAGCAGCAGTAATATAAAAGGGTAGCGAAGACGTTATAGGAAATTTTCAAAATACAATTAAAATTATGGGCTAGTTCTAGATCATATAATAGGTAGATGTCTAGTGATTTATGTATTTAGCATTAATAATTCAATTTCAATATTTCGACTTGGCATAGTTTTTTACACGCAAGTGTTTAGTGATGAGTTTGTTTTGCTGTGACTGACGTAGAAGAGACAGTGGCTCAAATATATCTGCCAAAAAACACTTACGTGTAAAAAACTACGCCAAGTACAGGAGTGCTGTGAACTCCTCTAACAAAAAGT
>JARQSV010000516.1:1123128-1161903 GCA_030142285.1 Calameuta idolon | reverse complement strand
TCTAAGTACCGAAATCTACATTTTTACAGATATAAAATGTAAATGCATTGTGATGTCGCTAATCAGAAAAATACATTTGCTGTGACTGACGTAGAAGAGACAGTGGCTCAAATATATTCTTGTGCTACTTTCGTTTCCTGTGCTGCCTCACTAGATTTAATTTTCTCTTCTTCCTCTGCATCCCTGTTCACTTGACAGCAGTGTGCTTTATATTCTAGCCGAATAATATATATTCTATTCCTTTTTATGTCCCAACTCCCATCCGCTAATCTTCAATAATCTTTAGTACTTTGCTCTTTATTGCGATGCTCTTGTATTTCTGCTTTCAAAGAATGAATCCTTCGACAAAGTCTACCTAACAGATATATTTTCCACGGTGGTAATAAATCGCGCGGCAAGAGACTTCTTTTTCTCTTGAATCATTAAATCTTTGATAATTTTAAACCATACTTTAAGCAGTCGCGTTACTGTATCATCGAAAATTACGGTCACCGTATTTTAGCTGCGATAAAGTTACAGCTGATCACACGAATAAATGCTCTAATATGTATTTCAGAAATTCAGGAAAATAGATTTTATTTTTGTCGCAGTAGTTATTGTATGCATACCTCCTTCGCAAAACTGAAAATGTAGAAAAAGTAGCTATATATTTTTAATGTATATTTCCATGCGGAGCTATTAACTGAGAGGAATTATTGCTCCTAACAAATTGTATTCATAGAATTACCGGTACGAAATGTAAAAGTTACTCATATCACTTTAATATTTACAGAACACCTTTTTCCGTGCATGATGAACTAAATCATTATTAATTTCTGAACCGCACCCACAGTACGGGTGTGTCTGTTTCATGCGAATATGATTGGTTACAATTATTTTTATGCCCAGCAGGCTATATATAAACAAACAGGAAGTAAACGAAAAATGTCAGCTCAAAAGATCAAAATAATTAACTTAAAAGTCGTGAATGAAAATATACCAAATTATTTTAATAAGTGTAAGCCGTAAAAAAATTTTAAAAACGGATAGAGAGAGACAGAAAAGAACAGTACTGAAAAAGAGCGTAAAAGCATAGAAGTAGAGTGTATACTATACATATTAATAAATAACGTTACTATTAGCGATATACGTTGCGATGTAAAATTTTATAATTTCGCCCTCGTAAATGTCCACTATAAAATCCCTGCGAGAGGTACCAACGGGAGAGACGAGAAATATCTGGGTGCCTGGTATCCATCGGGATGCAGATCTCGATATTTTCACGCTAGTAATTACAGACTAATCTCGTGACTATTCCGCCGGTAAACGCTAGTTCAATCTGTTTCCCATAAGATTTCTACTCCATAAAAAATAATAATTTTTTAACGGAATCCTAAATATAATTATGCATTTTCCATAACCGGATCTTGCTTATGAATTCTTGAATTTTCATTTTTCCATCTTTGAAACTTGTGACTCTACATTTCTTGCAAAGTAATAACACAAATACTTAAATTTTTTCATTTTCTCTATTCCTTTCCCTTTGTGTACCTTGCATCCTTCAGGAATGTCAGGCTTCAAATAAATCGCAAAAACTCGTGGGAAAATCACTCACACGGAAAAAAGGTATGAGCGAAAATATATTTCTCGATACGTCGTAATGTGTATGTTGTATATATTTGAGTTATATATAATATATCTCATTTATGATCAATATATTTAGTAGAACACCTGAAATATATGTGGAACATATGTACATTCGACCTATCATATTTTTCGACATTGTGTTGTAACAAGCGTTATCGATCGAGGGATTCAGAGGGTTATAATGTTTAACACCAGTGGCACTACTCTTCCCTTTCCCCTTATACTCCAGTTCAGATAGTGAATAGCTTTAGAATATTCGTCCCTTTCGTTCTCGAATGTTTGAAGGAATAAGACGTGTATTGCAGCTATTCTACTCACAAGAAGGCGATAGGGACAATTAAATTATCTAATTGACCATTGAAATAATTAATTAAACTCTTGGAATGTCTTACATGGAACAAATTGCTATGAAATGTATAACGTTATTTTTTTCTTTTAAACTGAGGAATTCCGAAAAAAAAACAAGAAAAATTTTTATATATAGCAATTAATGATGAAATGTATTACTCATTGTCAGTGAATATATGATACATTGTATACATATAAGTAATCGGTCTTATTCAAAAAATGAGTGTTCAAATATAGCAGTGCGTTACCTTCCTAAGAGAATGTAGATTTCATAAGGTTATTCTTAGTTGCAACTTTCATTACCCATTCCACCACACATAACCCACACTTGTCTAATAAATATTAAATCTACTTATGTACAAAAAATATACTAAATTGGAATAAACAATATCGCTTATCTATTTAACGACGTGAATACAAGGTTACTCCTTCACCATTGATGTCTCATTATTGAGGGATTCAAGAACCTCGCTTTGTCCATATGTCCTTTTCTCGTTCTCAGTAGATTCGGGTAATTTCGCCATATATTATGTGAATATGTTTGATGGCCCTTTCTTTCTCTTTTGTTTGATACCCTGCTTTGCTTTGCTATGATGTGAAAAATGAGCTAAAAATGAGCCGCTATCCTAAGGATGCCGCTAGTGTTTACATTTTGCTCGTTACACACGCGCTCCACATGAATGCTATTAAAGACTTAATAATTCTATACTATTGCGAAAGTAGCTTTATACTAACTAGAAATTCGGTGTGAACGATAGCTTCACGTACAAAGTTTATTTGATTGTGTTGTGTATTCGTAAATTTCCAACACCATTCAGAGTACAAATAGGTAAAGAAGGCAAAGCAGTCAGCGCCATCTGTCGTGTAAAAAAGTAGATGGACGTGCGAAGACGACTACAATGACGACGACGATGACGGAACTGAAATAAAATCATCTCGCTCGCCATCTCAATACGCCCTGATCTCGTACACTAATCGTATTGAACGTGGTGGCAATCAATTCAGGACCCTCAATTCCTATAGTGAATGTATCAATAACTTTTTCTCATGTATAGCGGTTCATAAGATATTTCGTTCCAAACACAGATATAAGGAATTGACTCAGGTAAAGGGTCTCTGCGAGCTGTACCCTGTACAGCCGGTTGCCTGTACTTGGCGCGAGACTCAACCGAGTTTCTTGATTATTTTTACACGGTCTTCCACCGTGAGGCAGGTTACGCCACTGCCATAGTTTCTCTCTTAGTTTGAACTGTTTTTTCCTTACGGATCTTTGCGCTGTCTCCAACCGCACTGCTTCAGGGCGGAGTATTTCGATCTCCCGTCGCGTCGAGTTTCTTTGCTACTACTAGCAAAGGGCCACAGGCTTATGCTGGGCTGTATTATGCCATCAGCCAGGTTTTGTCTTTCGACCTCTTTCTTATGGAATTCGGGCAGGCTGTACCTTGGTTGGCCTTACCCCATCCTTGAGAAGAATCTGGTATTCCACCATGTGTGTGGATAGCCATTTGTCTCCTTGCAGATGGAATACATCCTCATATTCGCTGATCATCCCTGCAAGGGTCTCTTTCTCTCTTCCCCGTTCAGGTGCACCAGTTCGAGTTCACATTGCAACCTCTCTATGCGTCTGGCGCCTTATCGTCTCCTTCGTCCAAGGGGGTCACTATTGGCTCGAGTTTCACGGTCGGTCGTTGCACCTCCGCCTTCAACTCGGTCACGCTGACCCAACTTACCCCACAGCTGTTGCCTTCAACTGCGTCACGCAGAAGCCCATAATGATAGCCGTGCGTATTTGAGACTCTGCAAGTAATCCGACGAACTTGCTGGTGGTTGCTACGTAAGCAATTGTCTCGCTTCTTGGAAGGAGTTTAATTCTCGACCTTCCGTCAATTAGCGGCATGCAATGACTATAGAGCTTAAAGGTTTCTGCGCCGATGATGTCTACCTTGTGCTTTTTTTATGAACTCCATTCCCAGCAGTTAGTTTACCGTCAATGGTACGTCATCTGGTTCTACGTAAAACAAGTGTTTCGCGACTACTGCTGGAGTTTCAAGGTCGACTTCGGCCTTGCACAAGGCCGTGAATTTCTCGCCTCCCACACCCTGTAGCTCTATATCGCTATCCTGAATAACGGGTGTTCGGCCAAAAGCAGCTCTTTTTGATGATGCTGCACTGGGCTCCGGTGGCGGCCTTCAACGTCAACACTCCTCCGACTGCGAGAGGTGAGACAATATTAAAATCGCTTGCGGATGCATTATTCACAAGTAAGGTCACCTGGAGCAGTTTCATCGTCCGCTTCTTCTGTTTTCCCTTGCTCACATGTGGTCCTCCGGCCTGTTTCCTGACAAGAAGTGCGGTGAGGTTTAAAGTACCCAATGTTCTGTTGCCAGCGTTATCATGGCTAGAAGATGTTTGAGCAGGGTTTGGTGAATTTCGCTTTTCGGTAACGTTTTGTTGTGGCGGGTATCGCGGTGACCCCTGCTCATTTTCTTGATTCTTCCTTAGCCTTCTTCGACACTTCTTCCAAAAGTGCCCCTTAAATTTGTAATAGGTGCGGGCGACTTCGACCTTATTTGTGGCCTTGTTAGGATGAGGTGCCGGCAAGCTGGCACGACTTGATTTGCGCTTGTAATCTCATGCTATATGCCCGGCAATACCGCAATTGTAACAGGTCTTTCCCCACTTTGGCGTGACGGTCTCGAATGTCTGCTCGTTCCTTTCCGTAGGTACCAGTTCGCATAGTTTTTCTATGATTTTCACGGTGATCTTTCCATCCTGGTCGCGTACGCTGTGACGTCCTCTCCTGGATTCTGTCGGAGGGAGTTGGACTCCATTTGTAGGACGGCCAATGAGTTACACTGCCCATACAAAGCCTCTAGCTTAAATTTCAATTCCTCTAACGTGGTAATCTTTCTGAGTTTGAGTTCCTTTGATGGTTTTGGGCGAAACTTGCCACTGAGCACCAATTCCAGTAAGAGATCATAGTCTATGTCGGCAACCTTTTTGAATACGAATCCGCATAACCTTATGTCCAGCTCATTTGCATCGGATCGATCGAAGGTTTTGATATTTTTTAAAGCTAGCCCTATGCCCAACCGTTGCGGTCAGGGAGTCGTGGGGTGGCTTTGTTTTTCCCTTATGTGTTCGGACCGCCACATCAAGGTCGGTCTGTTCCGATGGTCCCTTTCGAGCTCGAGCCGTTCTAAGCGTCTGGTGAGTGCGCTAATCTGGTCCTGGAGGGCATTTATAAGTTCGTACTTGCCTGCCCCTACTTCGTTAAGGTTTTGCGCTAGGTCCCTCCTTGCATCCGGAGTACATTCTGTCTGCTGTTTTTGCGATTCGTGTATCTCTTTCTGCTGTCTTTCTTTTTCGAGGTACGTTCCTAGATTAGCTGAGTCCCGAACAGGCGTCCGTAAGGATCGCCTCTCTACAATTGTCCTTCCAGGCGTTCTTGCTGCACTAGCGGAAGATTCTCGGGCCAGAGTTACCGCGTTCAGTGAATCCGAGACGGAAGTAGACGCGCGAAGACCTGCCATCTCCTCGCTAACCATTGAATCTGATACTCTCGCGGGAGGAGTCTGTCCTCCTGTAGTCATATCGCCCAGTCGATCTACTAAAATATCGTCGTAATCGTCAAAGGGCATTCCCATTCGCGAAACTACCCTGAATTGCGCATTCAAACTACCTGCGATAGTTGCCTGTCGACAAGCGGGTAACCGTCTTGACGACGAGAGGTCCTGTACTGTTTTCCTAGCTCTAAGAGTAATATCGCCGATCGCGAGATCTAAATCGACCGTGGCGTTAATTCCTTCTCCGGCCAAGATTAATTCTAAAGAACTTCCCCTACGTAAAGGTCGCGGATTGCTATCGCCCGGCATGTAACGACTCGCAAGGACGATATCAGGGGGTTAGCGTGACCTCTTGTTTAACCCGTACTATAGTTTCGCTAGTACTACTCCTACTGGCTTTGAAAATTTTATAGGCCTTAGAAATTGATAACCAGCACTTACACTCCATGGCATTGACCCTTCGGGATAACGTCGATCGTAGTCGTGTTCACTCGTGCTTGTCTGGAACCTGATAGCGGCGGTGTCTGGATCTCGCGGTCAGTCGTAGACGTCTTTCCTGGCGTCGTTGACCCTTTGAATGGTCTCGTGTATCGGCGACGATTGCGCGACTGTTTCTTGCTATAACGCTTACCGCGTAGCGTTTTGCAGATCGTACCTCAACGTCCTTTGTCGATTCGAACATTGATCATAATTCAACTACTGCGTGTTGAATCACACCAGGCTATTTGCCCCAACGAATATATGGTATGTCGGGTTCAGCTCTGGGTTTCGTTTACCGATACCGGTTTCTTCCTTAAGGGGTTGCTTGATTACTTCAGACACTTCCCGTTTTACTAATTCACATAGGCAAATTGCACCACTTTCGATCTCATGACTCACCACATTGAAATAAATACTTTTGGCGGAAATTAAGCGATTTACAATCGAAAATTATTTAATAACGCAATTGAGACAGATACATGCAGTTGAATGATTAGAAATGTCACTGTACAGAATGACAGCTGTCGCTTTAAAGAAAACAACTACTGCTGAGCGCGAGCGAGCACGCGGGTCAAGGAGGTTGAAAGTGTCACCAGACAGTGAAGATTATTATACTAGATATATAAAGAACTTTTTTAGATAGCAGAATAATTCTATATTACTAATATCTTGTATTTTTTTTTAAATAACATTGGACAGAACAAATAATAGTTAAAATTTAATATAAATGTTATTGTAAAAAGTTACACAATTCTGATATCGAAAATATGTAGTCAAGTTCATTGTTGAAGTATTAGAAGTTGTTGTACGTCATCATATCTTTAGGCAATGAATATTACACACTAGTACTTAGTTCTTGGTGCAATAAGGGATTACTTTATGAATTCAAAAACCAGGAACTCTCTTAAAATTGTTGACGCCAATCACCACAACGACATGAATTCACCCAATACCACTTACATATTTTAAACGTAGACCATGATCCATATTTTTCTGTATGCACTACATGCGAAAAACGCGGTATGGAATTACACAATACCATCAACTGCATTAAATGCATTAAAGGATACTTAGAATATAAAAATAACTTAATACATAACAAAATCCTACATATTTAATATTAGCCACAAATCACTATTATACTAACACATTAGATTTTTATACTATCACAAACATTATATTACACACTATTGTACTTACACTTTATACAAACAAAATCATATTATATTCACACGAAAAATACACTCCGTTTTGTAAGAGTGCGTTTTTCATTAAGGGGAGGGGGGGGGCGTGTTATAGCATACGCTAAATTGTGAAACGCATCTCCCCAATCATTCAGCAAGCATTTCGCAAGGATTACTAATACCCAGGCTAAAGACCACATCCTATCTCTCAACATACTTTGACTCATCCTAGACCACATTACGCACCCTTATCCTAATCTATGCCAAAGTGCATTTTCGTAACCTTTGATACATCTACCCTAAACCGATAATTCTTTACCCCTCTAGCCTGCGGATTTTTACTATATTGGTAACTCCTATTATTCTACTACGGGACGCATTTACGTCCCTTTTTCTTTAACTCTCGCGCAACCAGCCAGGAACTCCAGGGTCATAGGCTAATTTAGGGAAAATAGGCTAATACCAAATTGTACAAGCATTCCATACTTCACGACCACACCACCGGTACCGAGCCATCCGAACAACTGGAAATCACCGAAGGAGGATAAGCAGAGCATATGCCGAGGAACGTGGAGAACTGCCGTGTCGATCTGACGACTCCACCCTATAGTGGACCCTGTCCGAAAAAGAGTACGGAGGGTCACCCAAAAGGACAGCGCCATGGACTTCACCTCACCTTTCGTTCAGCATCACCGGTATCGACAGTCCCTAGCATTTGGACTGGTACCGAAGACGAGGAAGTCTCGAGTTCCGCGAGGCTCCTTGTGCTGGAGGATCAGCGGGCCCCTGAGTGGAGGCACCGTAACTGGCTTGCCGCAGGAAGCAGAAACGACCAGACCTACCGAAGACATCAGGATCCCAGCCAATATCGTCGAGGACAGGTTGGAATCTCATCGCCGCCAGAGGCCACTGGACATCCCGAGCTACGAGATTGTGACAATGTTCCGCGTGGCTAGCGAGCTTAGGACCAGGATGTCAAAGTGTTACGTTTAATCCGCGATTGGAACTTTTATTTTACGCCGTCCTTCCGAGTATCGTGTATCGTTGCTCAGTGGAAGGCTCCGACACCTATTAAATATTATCGTAGTCCGTCTCGTAGAGGTAAGGCGATCGAGCCATAGATGTCACTCTACTGTATGTCGTGTTTCTTAATAGAGGAATAGTCTCGACGGTATGGCTTTTGTAGAGGCATATTAATACAAGTATTGTAAATCCTCCCGAAGATCTTATTAACTATTCGAGGGCACTACTTTGATTGTTAGTGGGGACGTGAGTCCTAGCTCTAAGGTGAAGGTTGCGTCTAGATCATTCTATTCTGAGTTACCACCATGGTTGGGTGCGAGTTTAGTATCTTCCGTAGTTTCGCTAATACCGGTAAGAATCTTGTAACAAGTCACGAAATCTTTTCCATACAGCTATCTTTCTTATCGTGTTCCGAATTTCGCGTTTTGCCCAAGGCCTCCGCCTATGGATAATTTCTGTGTCGCTAACGTGGAAAAGATTCCGTGTATCGCATATATTTCTTTTGTGAACTAATAGTTCTAGATTCTGTAACATTTTCTTAGCGCAAAAATCTCGTGACCCTGGAGACCTAACAGAAAGAATCCGCGAGTTCTCGCTTCTCGAGGACGCGTGTATTGTAACGTGTTTGTTTCGCTTCTCGAAACCTCACGTATCGTCACGTGTTGTTCCGCTTCACGGGAACTCACGTACCGATAATCGTAATTTCCGAAAAGAAATTATTTTGTATTTAATTTCAAGTATCTAAATTGTTATCAACATTATGTCTTGCTTTGTTCTGAAATGTAGATTTCGTTAATTATTGAGTTTTTAAATTGTCCTAAATAAAGGGACACCTATTATTGTTTTCTATTCCGAGGTTCTCATTCTGCTAATCAACTCCCTTACCAACATCTAGGCGATCCCTGCCCCTCTACTATCTCGTATAGTCTGTGTTAGTCGGTAGCACACTCTCTGTCTCTTCTGGAATTAGTTCGTAGATTTCGGTTTCGTGACGCAAAGGTGCGTCTGGCGCCCAATCGGTTTTTTTCGGTATCGTATTCCGGGAGAACGGAGAATCATTATTTGTGGACGAAAAATTAGCTGTTAGCTACGAACGGCTCGGGTATTCTTTCGCGATAGGTCCGTCATAGTTTACCTCATTTTTGAAAAGTAACTTCGTATCGAATAATTATCGTTTAGAATTTTCGTCACTATACATATAGTAAAAATCCGCAGGCTAGAGGGGTAAGGAATTATCGGTTTAGGGCAGATGTATCAAAGGTTGAGGAAACGCACTTTGGTATCGACTAGGATAAGGGTGGGCAATGCGGTTTAGGATGAGTAAAAGTGTGTTGAGAGACAGGATGCGGTCTTTAGCCTGGATATTAATAATCCTTGCGAAATGCTTGCTGAATGATTGGGAAGATGTGTTTCACAATTTGGCGTATACTATAAAAATCGTATACACTCAGATTTATATATTGTATCGTTTATCGATAGTGCAAGTTCGTACGCTCCTTACGAGTGTACGAAATGGGATGTAGGTAAGTGCTCGGGGATGGCGTCTTTAAGAACGTAGGCGACACAGGATTAAATGACGAAATAAAATAACAAAGATTTATTGAAATATCGATGCCAGGTACAACAGTTTTTTAGGTGCGTCGATTACAATCATCAAAAAAAAAAGGAGCGAGTCTGCTAATACTCGAGATATTGATGTGTAAACATTTTGTGGCGAGAAAATGCGGAACAAAAGTGTGTTGACGATTTGTGCACAAGGCGGATTTTTCAAAAAAATAATTCCAATTGAATTTAATTTTAATGCGTTTGCAAATTTTTCATTCATTTAAAATCGCTGTACTTGAGACGATCGGCTTATGATAACTAAAATACGATAAATATACACTCGATTCTAAAGAATCGAGAAATCTTTGAAAAACGGCATCAATTACAGTTCCAGATTGTGTTGTAGCCACATTTCTATTACTATTTAAATTTAGCTGAAAAGTATCCTTTCTTAAAAAAGTCATGTCACGCCTGAACTTGGTTGTGCGTATCGAAATTTTGTCACCGCTTTTCCGCAGTGCTGATTGGTTGACGAGGTGTGTGAAATTGTCGTCAATCGACAAGAGCGCTACAGCGCAAATAGGTCTGTGGGCGCGCGGCAGCGCGCGTGTTGCCCTAGTCTTTTAAAAACGTTATCATTTGAGTCCGGGAAGAGCGACTTTCGTAGCCTGCTTCAATTTTCATCCTGCATATAAACAAATGCAAGCAAGTGAATGTTCAATCGTAGACTCTCGCTATTGAAACTATATAGCGCCTATGTTTTTGCTCAACTGTTCGTAATTTTATATTTGTAATGTCAATTGAATAATTTTATTTTGTTTTGATGCCCGCCGCGACCAGCAAGAACCTCGGCTTCGCCTCGGCCTTTATATCACTTACGCCAGGAAATCCAACTTTCTGGCCTAGGGTCGTAATATACTATTGGACACGTGGCCTGATTTTGTACGAAATTACTCGTAGTTATGATACCCAAGATATTCTCAGTACATAATGAGGTACAGCCTACAAACGTAAATGCTCAGGGACTACAAAAATATATAATATAGGGTACGACGTTAGTACGACGACATCTGAGATAATGAAGTGTGGTTGAGTCACGAGATCAATTTCTCAAAGGATAATCCCCTTATTGCTGTCAGTATAATGGAGTCCGTTGACTACAGTACTGATATCGTCATTCAACCATAGTCAGGTAGGTTAGGCTTATGGATCACGATGCATAGGTAGTTCATGACCTTCGTCGGCGCGAGTTATCGATTTATTGTTAGTTCTGTGACGAGCATCACCCTCTGACCTCTACCTCTGCCTCGGTCTTTTCGTCTTCACCTGGCACTAATTCCACTCCCCTGGCACCCTCCAGATATCTATCGAATGGCTGGTAACGTTCCTTCTGTTTATTTGCGTTCATGGAAACAATTTTTCGAAAACTATTTCTTGAAAACAATTGCTCGAAGAAACAATTTAACGAAAACACTTTTTCTCGAAAACGATTTTCCAATATATTAATTTCTTGGAAACAAATGCAAGAAAAGACAATAATCAAAAAAATTGCTCTCGAGGACAATTTCTCGAATCAACAATTTCTGGAATAGACAATATAACAAAACAAAAAATTTTCCGAAAAAAAATTTCCTGAATAAACAATTTTTTGAACATAAAATTTCTTGAATAAAAAAATTCTTAGATTGTTTATTTTTGATCTTGCAGAATTGATACAGAATTTCTAAAATTCTCCTCGCATCCTAATATCGCGAGCAACTATAATCTCCCACGAAAATACTTTTGTGTGAAAAAGCTTATCAGGTACAGAACTTCAGAAAAGATTGATATGTGTCTGACACTATTGTTATGTGTATGTACAAATAGTATTTAATCATAATGCCCAATCTGCTTCTTATGTAATCTGGTGCTACCTCATCATTTAAATATTTCAGTATTTACAGAACTTTTTGTAATAACTTCACCCTTCTTTAGTTTTATTATTGCTGTTTGTATTTAATAATAATTTTTCATTTAACAATTAATAAACTATCAAGATATTTCTGATCGAATACTACTTGGCAGTCTAGTGGTTGCCACTCCAAAAGCCAATTTTTCAAAAGTAAGTTCTTTAAAAGTGGATTTTTCAAAATGACTAAAGTGCGTCGAAAATTCTTCCTCTAACGGAAATAAATCTTTTTTTTTTGTTACTACATTTATTATAAAAAGTAATTTTAGGAACCTTTTACATTTTATAAATAGTGATTGATAGTTGTGATGACTTTTTTCATATACGAGGACACCCGATCAGGTACGTAATCTGTACCACGAGGAGCATAAACGACTCACACGAAAATATCCAAATTTGTCTAAAGCTGGACACTTAGAGCTGTAACCAACCATGGAATTGCTGGTAAATAAGACTACTTTAAATTAGTGCATATACATATTATTACTGATTATGACGGTGATTTAGTTACAAAAATCATCAGAAAATTGACCATTACTGTGGTAGAACACATAGAATTACTTCGGGGCACATGGACCACGCAATACTGTGGATGAGTTTCAGTTTATAAAAATAGACTTGTAAATGGTTAGGTTAAGACAAATTAGGTGAGGTTCCATTAAGTTAGGTTAGAACATGAATTGTGTGATTTTTAGTGATCTTGTTGGCGTTTCAGTTAAAAAATAGATTAAAACTAGACAAGTGCTTTCAAGAGCCACTCCACTGCTATGATTATTATAGATTTTCGAGCGAGCTAATCCGATTTTCGCGCAAGTGCTGCAATGGAGTACGGCACTGCACGCTTGTTTCGTAGGTAAGTTCATTCGAGGAATTGTATTCTTGGGGAATTTTTTTGGCTTTTGCAGAAATTGCCTTTTTCGTAAATTACCATTTCGTGGAATTGTATTTTAGGAAAATTGTCTTTTCGGAAAATTATTTTTTCTACAAAAATGTTTCTGCAGAATCGTCTTTCCTGGAAACGGTCTATTCGGAAAATAACTCTTATGAGAAATTGTACTTTTGGAAAATTGTATTCGCGAAATTATTATTTCGGATAATTGTTTTAGGTAATTTGTTTTTTTACTGCAATAATTGTATTCGAGAAATTTTCCATAAATCGAAACTTAACAAGTTTTAATACACTATTATAGAGAAAGGTGAGCCAAACTGGAAATTTTGAAGACATATATCATAGTAATTTAAACTACTGTAAAATGCTATTCTAACTGTTTATCGTCAAAATTTTAAAGAATTATATTTCCCAACGCTTATTTCATCTTACTCCTCCATATAATTAATAAAAAATTTCCTTTAATCAAAAAACTGCATTTTCACGATGCTACTTACCTATTCTGCGTGTACACACCTAAACGAAGTATCTAATAACATCCAAAATAAAAAAATAATCAAAAATCATTACTTTTCTTTACTTTCAATTAAATGATAAAAAAATTGACTTTCATATTCTCCACCCGTCAACAAATATGAACTTTATAGAAGTCCGACTCAAAAGAATCATTTTTTTTTTAAATAACGTCTTAAATGACTACATACCATAAAGTGTCTTATGACCGTGGGACGTTTACGGGACGGTTCTACATCCAGAAGACGTTCAATGGATATCCATAAGATATCCTTTGCCTTTTGTATGATATACACTGCCGTCAAAAAATTTCCGAACAAGACCTAAACTTTATTTAAACTTTTTTGCACCAGTCTTTCTCGGGCAACATTCGATTAAATCGTGTTCACGATTGGTCGATAGAAAAACGTATATCCCCCTCCCCCGGCTATGTGATGTCGCCCTAAATGTAAAATCAGATATGCTATCACTCCCATCTGGATAACGAGCTTTAACAGGGAAAAGCACACAGTGGAAGGTCTCGAGCCATTTCCAAAGCGGAAGACAGGTTATTAGTAATATTGTTCAAAATGAACAGGAAGCTTACTGCATGAGAAATCCAAACACGGCTCAATGAAACTCATGAAAAACAGATATCACTATTTACTGTCAAGGATTGCTTGCGCAGAGCTCGCCTGGATAAGTCAAAATTAAAAACGGAATCTTTTCGACGGCAATGTATTTTCCAACTTGGCAACTGTATTCCTTCAAATTATAAAACTGGATGTTTCTAAACGGAGTTAAGCTCCGGAGATTTCTTATCACGAGTAAAGATTGGGTTAAATCAAATTTTAACGAATTGACTGGAAAGAAGAGAAATAACGATTTTTGAAAATTATTCATTTCTGACGCCGCTATTTTGTGTATGTACATGATTATCAATACAATATATGATTATCTTAAATATTTTATAACAAGATAGGTTTGCACTTTTAAAAAATATATATACGTATATGTATATCTGAAATAGAATGATTGGACAGTATGTTTATCCTCAATAAAACGAAATTATTAAAGCTAAAGCTATTACTTGACGATAATCAATACCCATGAAATCCTAGAAGATTTACACAAGTTATATGTCCACGTATAACTTAGTCAATAGAGCGCTGCATCGATTTCAATTAGGATAATTGGTGGCATGCCACATAACGTGCCATAAAATAATACCGAAGAAATTATTATAAAATAGAAAGAGAAACACTCGGCAATATTTAAGGTTTTGATCTCTATTTGCTCAAGCTACGTAATTATGGGATTCATGATGACGTTCAACGCTTCTCTAAGTTGTTTCAATTGGGTCAAAAAAATATTTAAAAAAAATTTCCTCACATCCTGAAATACATTAATCGATTCTGTTCGCAGAATATCTGAGTCTTTTCTCAAATCTGAGGTATCTTCTATAATGTTACTTATGTTCGTCTGAACCTGCTTTACATTATTCCTTGTGCAAAGACATCGAACTTACAAAAGTCTCCTTCGCAGTGTCAGATGATTTAAACTTTGAGTTTATCAGGCTCTTTATCTCACTTAGTTGTAACAGAATGTCGGCCAATTTAGGCTCCTCGTTTCTTTTACCAGCAATTGCCTTTTGGATAATTTCCTCTTTGATGCAGGTAGGAAACATTTTAAAAAGAGTTCTCAGTGGTCTCCCAGGATAAATGAACATTTTTCTTTCAACAAAACGACCTCTTTCCACTCTTTGTCTAAGACCGATTGGCAGATATTTCAATATGAATTCGTTATAAACCAGTCCGTCTAGACTGCAAAGAAAGCTCACCTGTTTGAACAATCTTTCAGTCTTTCCACGTATCTCAAGATCAGTTATATCATTAACTGCCAAACCAACCATAAGATTCATTAGGACGATAGCGGCAAGCACGAGAAATGCAACGAAAACCAATCGACCCAAAGTCAACGTTATAATATAATCTTCCTGTTCCGTGAACAAATCGGAATAATCAAACTCTGAGGTCATCATAACCATGGTTTTTACGAAACTCTGCCAAGGAGAACCAAAGGGTGGTTCATTTCGAAATTGTACAAGGAAGCTAAAGGTAAAGCCAATCACCAGGAACCCAAATGTCAGCAACACCTGCAAGAAAATACACAGATAATCAGTAACGATATTTATGTTCTTCATTGAATTTTTTTTCTCTTTTTCTAATAAAACGATAAAATTAGGGGCTACCACACAATTATGCTTGACTCGTAATTTAAAATATTTCCATAAAACATAGCTTATATTTGAAAAAAAAAAAAATATAACAAATTATGGTATAAAATATGCAACATATGCAACGCAACAAGCAATACGTAATGCGACGTATGAACAACATGATACATGATAAACGAAATGATTTTATCTCCACTTTAACATGATTTTATATAATAATCATGCACAGTTGCTTATATCAAAAAAATAGATTTATAATACAGTGAAATCGTGCTTGATCTGTGAATTTTACAAACTGCAGAAAATTTGGAGCATTCAACTTTCATCGCGTTAGATTTAATATTGCAGCAAGCGTTGTTAACTAGATGTTATTTATCTCACGCTTACGTTATTGATTAATTTTAATAAAACCAGCCACTTTTCCGGAAAATCTAATTAGAAGTTTATCTGTGGTCAGCCTACAAGTTTCATTACGTCATGTAAAACAAAAAATTACATGGCACTGAATATAGGTATATATTTATCTATTGTTAAATATGAAATATGCGGAAAAGTTATCAGACTCTTTTATCTTGCACTTTCCGTACGATATAATACAATTTAAACTTTAATAACTTTATAGCAGCTTTTCAGTCAATTATATAAAAATTGGAAATATTTATTACTGAAATTTTAATTTTAGATTAGACGAAGAAGTTCCTGTAATTTCCATTAATTTACAATGAGGAACAGAAATATTGTTACGAAAAGAACGTTGAAATGAAATGAATTGTACATTTCTGGGATAATGTTTTTATTCAAATATGTTTAACGATATATAACACAAAGTCTCCAATGTAAGCAAGTATAAAATCTCCCCAAAAAACACTTGCGTGTAAAAAGCTACGAAAAGTACAGGAATGCTGTGAATTCCTCTAACAAAAAGTATTGAAACCATATTATTAATGCCAAGTACATAAGTCACTACATGTTTTCGTATTATATGATCTAGCACTGACCCATCATTTTTATTGTATTTTCAAAATTTCCTATAACGTTTTCGCTACTCTTTTACTTTATTACCGCTTTCCGCATTTAATTATGATTTAATGGTCATTTAATAATTAATATATCTTTAGGTGATTTCTTATCGAGTACTACTTGGCGGGTCCGTGCCAGCAGTTCCAAAGTACATACTTGCTTTGAACGTAATAATAATATTCTAATACTATAAGTTTTTACCATGATAATTTTTGACGAGTTATTGTTAATGTGCTCTATATAGAAAGTTGACGCTGGTTTTGAGTTTGAAGATTGGCATAATGAATGCAAATTTATATTAAGAAATGCACGGACCCGCCAAGTAGTACTCGATAAGGAATCACCCGAAGTTTTATTAATTATTAAACCACCATTAAATCATAATTAAATATGGGAAGCAGAAATAATCTAAAAGAGTAGCGAAAACGTTATAGAAAATTTTGAAAATACAATTAAAATGAGGGGCCAGTGCTAGATCATATAATAGGAAGACATGTAATGACTTATGTACTTGGCATTAATAATATGGTTTCAGTACTTTTTGTTAGAGGAATTCACAGCACTCCCGTACTTGGCGTAGTTTTTTACACATAAGTGTTTTTTTTAAGGGGATTGATTATTACTCAGCTAATGTCCAAATCTTAAGTAGTCACTTTTTCTCAGAATAGCTAAACTGTTATAAAGTGTATATTGCAAGCGATCTGGTTATGTTTAATATTCTATTTCAGCCATTAACAATGTTGAACAACTCATTGGTGGCAGCGAGCAAGCAAACGTTCCATGGACGCTTTGTTCGACAGTATTGTTCTTCACGACGTTATTCGATCTTAAAAAATACACTGTCACTGACGTCTTAGTACCTTGCAAAATAAAGGCACGTTCTTTGTATTTTGTACCTTTCGCAATATTTCATTGGCTCACCGAATACTGCGTTAATAAACAAAAGTAAGTAAAATAAATTATTTATATCAGATCAGGACAATATTAAAAAAATGGTTATACCGAAAATTCCTACAATGACCAAACTTGCGCAAAAAGTATTTGACATAAAAGGCTGTCAAGTTTTTTTGATTACGCTTGATAATATTCTTTAATGCAATCTTAGTAAGGGTTTGGCCAAATATTGTTGTCAGTAAATAATACTCATAATTTTCGTATTGAAGCCGCGTCTGTGTCTTTGCTGTTTCAGCAGACTGAAACGTTTGCGAAACGTCGGCAAAAAGCTGAACAGAGACGCGGCTTCCATCCGGAAACCATGAGTATTAATGTAAATATTGGCCGTGACAATATTAATAAAATATACTTGAGGACGCGATATTTGATCCCTGGTACGGCTTTCTTCATATTAGGTCATTTCCTAACAAATTTCTATAGGGGAACCGAAATTGTAAATATCATTTCGGTTATAAATTTTAACCACCAATATTTATATTGTTATGAAGGCCGTAGTGGCTAGCGAGGCCTTTAAATTTGATAACGAAAATTTAAAAGTAACCAAATAAAAAGAAACGACCAGAGGTAACGTGAATAAAATTTGAGTGAATTCCGAGCGGTAAGAATGCACTCAATGGTGAGTTCGTTGTTCGTTTAAGGTGTTGAAACACGCCTTGCTATTTCAACGTGGAGACATATTCCCTGAAATGCTTATGGATGGGTAGTAAATATTTAATACGCGAGGAAATTCGAATTTGCGTACATTGTTACAAATAAATCGTAGCTTTCAATCAATTATTGTGGTTTACAGTGTTACTGAATTATGAGAAATTCGGTATAGATATCATGTTATTAAATTACAAAACCTGAATGTACGTGAGGTTAAGGCGATTAGGAATTTTGTGAAACAGAAAATTATCTAGCTTATGTGTTACTTAATTTGGAAAAGACTAGTCTATGCAGCTCAATTTTACCCGGTAACCGATCCGGCTTGTTCCCTAGGGGACGTAATAACGAATCCGTACCTAGGCCAGATTATGAATATTACACTGGATCTAATACTCTAACGGTTAGAGTCACGAGTGACAATGTGCAGTCCGATCTTTTGCGCGTGAAGCTAAACGATTTTCTGAGCATCATTATCATGATTTTGACTGCTTATTTGTATAATCGTTTTTTGCTGATGTTCTTAGGTATGGTTAGGACCTTAGGAGTGCAGCAATCAACTAAACAGCTGGGTAGGTCACACTGACAATTCTACTGATTGTTAGCTGTTATTCTGTTTCGGAAATTCTAAACAATGCCATACGTAACAATATATATTAATATAGTAATTTTTTCGAATTTCTCCAGAAACATAATACAATAAATACCAGCATTTATATAATAAATATTGCAAGCAATTATAATTATGTTTGACATTCGATTTTAATGATTATAAAAAATTAGTAAAATAACATATTTTTATCAATAAGAATAAGTCCAAATTTGCGCAAAGAAGTGTTCAGCATGAAACTATAAAGTTTCGTCCAACAATATATCCTAATGTAGTATAGTATATATCAAAGCATGGCATTATCGAAGCTGCATTAAGAAAACGTATCTCAGGCTGCCCTAATTTATATTAGTCATTGTGTCATTCATTTTTAAACGACAGGTTGCAACGAAAATTGTCGTTACAGTGCATACCGCATTTTTGATGGGTATATTTTGGTCGCGCTGACGCTACTATCAATAGCGAAAAAAACATAAGGACCTTATATAATACGTCTTTTTGGTTTTATAGGGCTTTTTATGATATTCTAAGGGCTACGCGTCCTTAGTGAACTTTTTCACGAATACGCCTTTCCGAGATTAGATACGCGATATAATGTCAAAGAAGAGCGTTACGGTATAAAAGATTTGAATAGCAAGACAGTTCATTAAGTAGAAATTGACTTTGATAAAAGTACCTTGATGACGTTGATGGCCACTTTAGAGAACATAAGTACGTAATAACCCCATTCTGGAAAGCGTGATAGTAAGAACATAAGCTCCGTCCAAACGAGAAGAACAGCAACTGCAGCTATATGGCGAGTTAATTCTCTTGTAGGTCCATGATCCAAATATATCACCATGGCAGAAAAGATTAACGAACCCCATTTTACCCAAGATTCCAGCTCTTGAATGTAACACCATGACCTCTGGTTCGCGTGGAGAAGTTCCTGAAAAAAAGAAAATCTATTAAATGATGATATGACGTACATCGAACAGTTGTTTTAATTGTTATTCTTCTATTAAATAACAGTAACAAAAGGGAGTAAAAGTACTTCGTTACAATAGCCACGTTACGAACATTGTAAGTATGTAATTATTTATACGATTATATTACTTTCTAAAGATAATATGAACATACTTATATACAGGGTGTTCACGCTTAACCACAAGTAGGTAGTGCAATTGAATTCTTCGTAAAAAGTAAAGAGACACGTGTTCGAACATTTAACATTTTTTAGACGTAAACTTCGAGATATTTAACTTGGAAGCTTGCATTCATTGGTTGATCAGCGTCGACTCAGGTTGCTCATAGATAAAAATTACCACGTGCGATTTAAAAATTTCGGAGTCCAGAGATTAATAGTCTACAGTTTTCGGAGTCTAGGACATCCTCGCTATAATTTTCAAAGTGCAGGGTTTTATCATCATAGTTTTCGGAGTCCACGAGTTTTTCATCGCACTTCTTGAAATCTAGAAAATCCTCATTACAGCTTTCGAACCCTAGGAGTCAGGCATACTTGTCGTACGTTCATGCAGCAGGGTACTTGTTATCATAACAAAAACACTTTTATGTAAAAAAAAAACATCGCCAAGTGTTTAGAATTATTTATTATTATTGCTGTGAATTCCCCTAATAAAAAATATTGAAATCACATTATAACGCCAAGTACATAAGTCACTACAAATCTGCTTATTAAATGATTCAGCAATAGTTCATCATATTAATTGAATTTTCAAAATTTTCTATAACGTCTTCAATAATTTTTTTGGTCATTATCGCTGCTTATATATAATTATCATTTAGGAATCAATTAATAATTAATAACGCGCTAACTATAACTGACTATAAGAACTATACTAGAGCCTAGATATAGGAAACTACGGACAGGAATGGCATTGCACCCTGAATCTTAAGCTCCTCACTTAAAATACGGGGAACTCTACGTTGAAGCACACACAGGACGAACGCATAGGCGCAAAAAAAACTGAACATCTAAATATCTATCTTGGTGTTTTAGATGCAAAAACATGCAGAACACAATGAAAATAATTTTCATAAGCCATCTAGTGTTATAAAAGAATTTTTTCAATTTATTCATATTGGACGTTGAACATTATTTCTAAATTTACGACCATGAAAGATATTTAGGAGTTCGATTTGTACTGTTTTAATGAAAAACGCGATAAATATATTTTCTATTCTTTGCCTCGTTGCCTCCTTTTTGTACAGCACTAGTGTGAAGTAGTGAGCAATATGTCGCTAGAGTTGCTCTCGCAAGGTTTGAAATCTCTCCGTTACACCCACAAGCCGAGGTACGTAAATAGTCATCGCCATCGACATGTAGTATGGACTACAAGATCCCTACTTCAAATTCTTTGAAAAAAGTGACCTCAGTGCACGGCGTTCACAAGCAAGTGGCCATTAATGACGCTCAGTTACATGACTTGCTTCGTCGTCTTGCCTGTACTTGGCACCTCTATGAAATTAGCCGGACAACTATTTCCGGCGAGCCTAAAACTTTTAGTAATCGTTTGATGGTCGTTTGACGATGATTGAGAGTGATAATTAAAATATTTGATACTCGATAATTACTTCAGAAAATCAATTTTAAATTTAGGTGTGAAGTTAGTCAGATATTTTTTTATTTTTATTTTCGTTGGGTCGAAAGGGTGCTTAATCGATGGGAATTCGTTTGACGGTCTCAAATATGCTAATTAAAACGTTTGATAGTAAACGGTTTGGCAATAAATGCAAAAATCGTATTTGACGTTTGGCCAATAATTGCGATGATGCTGAATGCTCGCGTTCTCATTTGATACCCGGGGCACCAATGCGTGTCTTATTTAATTTTCTTGCTAGTATCTTTCCTATATTGTCCATTTCTTTTATTTATCTATTATTTCGCTATATTTTCTATCACACTATACCTTGTATTCCCCCTTGCCTAATATTCGCTATAGCTTCGCTGTTTTCATGTTATGAAATTGTCTCTATTTTATTAGATTATTTGCACCTTCCTATCCACCACTCGACTACGTATGTGCCGGCAACTGTATTCGAATCGCGTGAATTGTTCCGTCCTTCGTCAGGACGTCATATAGTTTTTTCGTAACATCTGTCATGCGCGTATTGCGATCGAGATATAATTTCGTAGGAATGTAAATTATTAATCCAGCTCTATCGATTCTAGGAATAGCGTTTTGCAGGAGTAGCGTTCGAAAATTTTATATCCCTTTTTTATATCTCTTTTGTTTCAGTGTCCCATAGTAAACCTCGTCTCGTATGATTTCAATATCTTAATTTATTTTCCTATTTGTTTTCTCGATTTGTTAATTTTAAGTAACGTTAGTTCTCAATCTTATTTTATTTAACACCTGACCATTCTCCGCCCATATACGTACCGCTGTGACATGCAGGGTGTTATCACGCGTCTAGCAAAGTTAATCCTTCACGCGACGCGTGGAATTATTTATTTTTGTTTAGAGTAGGTTTCTGAAAACCGTTGTATAGAGTCGTATGGGTTGATTAAGGTTGTTGACCGTGCTTTTCAAAATAATAACAGGATTCTGAATTTTACACAGTTCGTAGATTGAAAGTTTCTGCGTCGACTCGAATAAGATCAATTCCGATTATAATATTCTTTTTCGAGATATTAAATGCGTAAGTTGACACCAATCGTCACGAAAACGCTTTGGTCATATGGCACGAGGGATCGTCGATCATATTTACTCACTTATATCATCTTCTGTGTAATTAATGACAGCATTACGAAAAACATATATTATATACAATATAGTATGAGGATCAATATTATGCAAAAAATTTACGATTATAAGGGAAATTGCAGAAGAATCGCGATAATAATGAGGCAAATCGTCGAAAAAAATGAAGGGAGACTTGATGGCTCCCAAGAAATTCAAGAGAGTGTCGAATTGAAAGTCACGAATATTTGATATAAGTAGGTTGGTAGTGATGACGTCACGCAATGTAAAAGCATAGGAGGTCGCTAACGTTAAATTAAAAAATTGGAAGTTCCCTTTCAGCCGATAAGAATTTATTCACACAAACCAAAATGCTAGTGTTGATAATAATACGAAATAAAATTATAGAATACCGAATGGTCTTCCAAGCTAGCATTATAAAAGAGGATTCGCGATATCATATTCTCATATTGGTACTTTATTGGCCTGCAACAGTAAAAGCCGTCAATATCTCTATGCTTGAAACTCCGTTCTCTCTACAGCTAATGGTCCTTCAATTTTTCATAATTTAAATCAACTGATCTTATAACTATTCTCATATTAACTGATAACGCCACGTGTAAGACTATTTGGGCTCGATACGCCTTTACCAGCTTACAAACGGCGATATGTAACAGACCTCGGAGCTACCGTGAGAATTATAGCCGCCGCGGGATGAAATTGTGAGGAACTACTCTAGCCCGAATGCGTTCTGCTGTGTATCTGGGGACTAATATTTGCTTTCACTGTTCCATTCGGCATTCTGATAAAAGTCTATAGACGAGCAGGGCTAAATCTGACGTGTTCAGCGATTTTATCGGTGCGAGTAAATCCTCAAGTTATTGATGGACACGCCTATTTAGAAAAAAAAAAAAGGTTGAAGCAAGAAGCACAGCACGTGATACGTTTCGATCCAATTAGCTGGAGCATCTTTTCTATTATTTCTGGATTAGCGTATCTTCCCGTGACGTAAAGGTATGTCTGGCTCATATAATAAACTTCATAGAATTACATTTCAGAAGGACTAGGAGTGTATCGGTCACATTTGAGAAGGGTTCAGCTGTGTCACTGAACGCAGCTATACGGTTTCGAGTCTTCGGATGACGTAACAATGTACAACGCGAAACGATGTGCGTATATTTCTCTTAATTTGCATATCAATATCTTTGCTCATTAAGTGTCTAGAAGCACGCCCCCCTTCCCCCAAACAGTAGTCGATAAGAAATTCATCACCGATAATAATATATGTGCAATGAGTAAATAGTACATTTAATCTTATGTATTGCATTAAAATTAAATGGCGTATACATATGTACACGAACAAATAATCATTTAATATAGTTACAATACAACGTGATACATTTTTCATGGATTCAAACTTGGCATCAAATAGTGAATTCAAAACTTGTTGTAAGCAAAATATCTGTAACCGTTATATGAAAATTGGCACGCCCTTTTTTTACATTGGATCTGTTTTTGGCGATTATTATACTAACTGCAGTTAGACTTCGTTGTCCTAATATTGATAAAATTGGCAAGTAAACTCGTTTCCATGAAAATAAGTCCGAGTTTTATAAGTTTAATTCAAGTTGCGATACCAGAATAAAGTTGAATAACCATCAACAAAACTAATTTCATGTAAAAAAAAAGCTCGCCAAGTACAGGATTGCTATGAATTTGCTGAGTTTTTGTTAGGATTAATATACAGGGTAGACCAATAATTTTATCCACCTGGAATATTACTGCTATTTGTGATAATTTCAAAAAATGTTTCATACAAAACTCTTACGGTATGGAGGAGGACATAATGCGATGTTATTATTTTTTTCGAGGGTGGGGGCGTAAAGGAGTTTTCAAGGTATTCAGTGTCAATTGATCGCTAAGGTAAATACCACTGTAATATTCAGGATGGAGTTTTCTTTCGAAGAATAAGTGGATATGATTCTCATACATGGAGAAACTCTTCAAAATTCGATATGTGCTCAAGATTTGTATGCTCAACGGTATGCGGACCGTGTATGTCCTTCACATAGAATGTTTCAAAGATTGTGCAAGAAATTAAAAGAGACTGAAAGTTTGGGTGAGCGTAGCTCTAATCATAGAAAGAGGGGAAGTGACGAATTTAAAGAAATTAGTGTCCTTGCTACGGTAGTTCATAACCCACAGATTAGTTCCGGACAAATTGAACGTCAGTGTAGTACCAGCAAAAGTAGTGTGTTGCGAATCTTTACGCGGCATAAATTTCATACATATCATATTAATCTTCACCAAGAATTACACAGTACGGATTTTATGAATCGTGTCGTATTTTGTCAATGGGCCCAACATAAAAAGCAAATGAATAAAACATTCTATTCTTCAATATTATTTACAGATGAAGGTACGTTTACTAATCATGGAATTCTAATTTGCATAGCACGCACTACTGATCTAACGAAAGATCCACGCCGTTTACGAGAAATTGACCATCAACCACAATGGGCAGTCAATGGGTGGTGCGGAATCATTCATAATCAAATAATTGGACCGTATTTTATTGACGGGACTCTTACTGGCGAAAAATATGAACATTTTATAAGAAACACATTAGGGTCTTTACTAGAAAATGTGCCGCTAAACATTCGCAAAAGAATATGGTTGCAACAAGATGAATACCCAGCAAATTATGTTCGACGAGCCAGACAGGCACTTAATGATCTTTATTTAAATCGATGGATAGTTCGTGGAGAATCGGTTTCGTGGCCAGCTCGTTCTCCAGATTTAACCCCGTTAGATCTGGGGAACGTTAAACAATGTTTTCTTTCAAGAAATTTCAACTACACCAGAAAATATGAGACAACGAATTATGAGGCATCGTATACCTAATTTAGGTGTTTATTCGTAATTTTCATTTTCTCAGCATCTGCGTATCAGTAACTATTATTATGATACAATGGCAACTGTGTAGCGTCCCTGCCATATTTTTTTGTTCTACTAGTACAAGAAATTATGGTTTTTTGGAGGCAACATGATATCGCAGGACCTAATCAAATTATTGTTTCTGGGTTGCCACTATTACAATTATTCTGTATAGCTAAAAATATTTGCCTATTATAAAACTTCAGAATGTTTTTTTCAAGAAACTTTGAGAAAATTTTCACATTCATCTATGGCACTAAGATAATTGGCTGAACCATACACATTCATTGGGGATTACAATTCTCGAACGAATACAAGTATTTATTTCAAAATTTGGACTCCATTGTAATCCGGAAGTATATCCGTGTCCGGAAACTTTCGATAGAGAAAGGTTCATCCACGAAACCATTGCAGCTCGAAACCCTACATGTTATATACCATTTGAAGACGATCCCAGAAATTGAATTGGTAGCTATTTTCTGTGATTTGTCATAAAAAGATTTTCAAGTACATATAATTTTCCTTTAATTATTATTTCTTCGCTTTTTATATTTTCTGCCGAATGATGAGCAACGGCGATTTATTTTTGCTCAATGTTACGCATATTAAACATAGTATACAAAGATCAGTATTCAACGTTTCTAGAAAGTTTAGTGTGCCTGAAAGACATACTTGAAATGCAGAGGTCAAATGTTTTACAAAACTCTAATATCGTACGTGACAATCGCTTGGCGCGCGTGGTAGGGCAGTAGTCACCCGAGTACATCGAGCGAAACTCGCAAAAAGGCGGTTTTTCAAATTAAAAATTTAACCTCTTAACAACATCATTTTTGGATATTTAAAAGCGCGTTTTAATCATTGAAATCTTAGATACAATATGGGATAAATATAAAACTTCTTTTTCATCGCATTTATAATGAAAAATGGCGGGGAAGCTTCGGGTGCGCTTGCGATACCTCGAGACCTCCGTCACGGGATCATCTCCGAGAATAATAATTTTTTGAGAATCTGCCGTATCATTAAAGATGATATCACGCAGAAACTGGGCCAGATTGACCGGCGCGTTCGGAAGTTATGGCCAATTAAGTGTTTTCACTTCAAGGGGGTGCAGCTCCCCGCAGAGTGATGATAAAGGGGTTTAATGGGGGTGTTTTTTTAATGCCGAAGGATGCTTTCTCTCGTGCCATAATTAGAAATATGAATTTCCTTCCGGAACTACTAGTTCTCGCACTTTTCAAAAAGTCCCAAAATGCACTATTTCACACCAACCCCTGCCGTTCAGCCATTTTATATCCGATCGGGATAAAACCTTTGCCATTCGAATGGGAAGAAAATTTCCTAGAAAACATGTCTTTGGTTTTTTGCAATCGGTCATAGTTTCGCAGAAATACATGAAAATTCAAGTATTCCACTTCAATTGCGCATTACTGTACATACCTGTGCTTGGAATGAAATATCTTATAAACCGCAATATATGAGAAAAAGTTATTGATACATTCACAATAGGAATTGAGGGTTCTGAATCGATTGCCAAAAAGATCAATACGATTAGTGTGCGAGATCAGGGCGTATGGAGGTGATAAGTGAGATGATTTTATTTCAGTTCCGCCGTCGTCTTCGCACGTCCATCTACTTTTTTACATAACAGATGGCGCTGATTAAGGCTGGAGTCACACTATGCGGCTCTACCGCTCCGATTCAATCAGATGCGGTTGTCCAATCTGCCGCAGTACCCATTGGTACCGTTGCAGCAGTGTCGCATAGTGCGAACGCCCATATTTAAATGCATACGTCGATACCATCCTTTCCTGCCAGTCCGTTTTCGCTGGAGCGGTAGAGCCGCTTAGTGTGACTCCAGCCTAAGATACGCGGTTAAGTCTTACGCCAAAGTACACGTAACCGGCGGTACAGGCAAGGCGATGAAACAAGTTACGTAACTGGGGGCGGCCGTAGCCCAGTGGTTAAGGTAGTAGCGGATTCACAACAGAAAGGTTCGGGGTTCACGTCCAAGCTCCCAGCGGCATTCACCAATGGGTTTTCATATGAAAACTTAAGTGAGTATAACGGATTTCGCCCAACACTGTTCGGATTTGGTGTATAAACTCTGTAGGTCCTCACGCTTAGTTGACTAAGGCCCGTTTCGCAAGGTACATCGCCATCACCATTAATGACGCTTATCTGCGTTCAAGATTACATTTTCTTTTAAAATTTGTATATATTTGTATGTAATACTAAGAAAATGGACTTACGAATTAAATTTATATGCCTTTAAACGTTTTCGACAATGCTATAAATTTTTCTGATTAACGACAGCACAATATATTTATATTTTATATCTGTAACAATACAGATTTGAGCGCTTAGAACTTCTTTAATATATCCCTTCGAGTAACAAAAACTTGTGATATCCCCGAAAAAAAAAAAAAACACTTACGTGTAAAAAATTATGTCAAGTACAGGAGTGCTGTGAATTCCTCTAACAAAAAGTATTGAAATCATATTATTAATGCCAAGTATAAAAGTCAGTACATATCTGCTTAATATATGATCTAATACTAGTCCATCATTTTAATCGTATTTTCAAAATTTCCTATGACGTATTCGTCACTGTTTTATATTACTACTGCTTCTCATATTTAATTATGATTTATAATTGAACGAGTAATCCGATCCTGATCGCAGTCGTGATTTCTTATGTCGAATAATGTATACATACATATTTTCATGCAACATGTCACATAAGGATACCGATGCCGGAAGGCATGAAAATTTTATGGAATTATTATGACTGCGTGTAGAGTAAAACTTCAGAATATCTCTTGAAAATACACATCTTCTTTTATGTTGTCAAATAACATAACATGATTGAAAATAGATAATAATAAGGAAGTAATGATAGTATAATAATGACAAGACGTGTGATTAAATGCACGCTTGATTCGCAGCTGACTGTCCCCTCTAACCATGTGCTGTGTGCTACTCACAATCAGAACGCTTTCTAAGCGTCTGAAATACCACGCGGAACTTGAACTGCACTCGAAACATAAACTAACAAAAGTACAGAATGAGGTATGATATACGAATAACACTGCGTATTGAAGCGTAATTGCGTCTAGAGTCGTGTGATAATTTATCACAATTTTTTTTACCATTATGATTAAAATCGATTCCTTAAGTGCATAATTGGAGCACTTTCTAATTCTTTTTTTAGTTATCTTGTTGAGAATTGAGAACTTTTTAATAAATCTTTAAGAAATTTTTATGCTATTTGTGAAATAACTAAATTTTATTCAATTGGGATTTTAAAGGGTTGGCCCTAATTAATAAAAGATCAGCGACACATTCCTCGCTGTGCCTTGCAGAAGATGTATGAGTATGTTCATAATAAGCTGATCAAGGACTGAGCAAGGGAATAAAGGCATATTTTGGAGAATTTCTAGTAAATGAAATTCTTGAGTACACTAGGAGCCAGGTTACTTGGTCTATTGTGTATAACCTCTGGGGACCGCTAGACACACTGGAGAAGAACAGACATTAGCATGGCCACATCGGTTCTAAAGAGACAGAATTTCTTTCCAGCGGGATCTGCTAAAATCGCAAGTTACGTCGTATGTAGAAATTTGCAAATTTGGTCACGCAATCGCACTAGGGACTTACGAGAAGAAATTTGCATGCAGATTTATGTTTTATCATGAAATATAACTGAATGAGTTCATATTTTTTCAATATTAAGAAATATCTTTCATGCATTGATTATTTAATGTGTAAACTTTCATTTAAACTAATAAATAACAATTTTACAAGTATCCGATTGGTTTTCAAAGTTGTTCGACTAGTCTTCGATAATCTATTATCAGCTTCCGGCAATTTTAATGATTGTATACCCAATTAATTTTCGAATGAAATTAAGATAGTCACAGCTAAATTGAATCGAAATACTATTGTACATAAACTAATCTTAGCTTTCAGTTAACCTTTAACTATATGTATACGTGCGATCTTACAGATCTCACGTATCTCTTTTATATTTAGCCCTTCATGTCCGTATGATACAGTTGCGTCCAACGAAGTGACGAAGAAAAAGTAGGCGATTAGTACGGACTGTTCCACCCATTCATTGGAAGAAATATCGAGCACTGGCGAAGAGAAGATTGAATCGGAAAGCAATCTTACTAAAACAACTGAACATTTCAACGATGCATATGGTACGAATAGAAAAATATGGTCACTTCTGAAACCACAGAAACATATTCGCACAAGGCGTGATAATATCATCGTGCAGCTCCCTAGTTTGAAACGCCCATCTCGTACTGAGGATACGGCTACTGTGTACTTCACAGATGCCCGCAAAATAACTAATTATATAATGAATACCTGTATTACCTGAAAGCCAATCATTCCTTTGTTCTTTCCTCAAAAGAGAAGAGATATAGCAGACCAACACAAACCATTCTGCGGCTTATATGACCGACACAACATTCAAGCCCCAATATGATAGAAGACAATTGGTATTCATCTCCATTGAATTCGTAATGCTTCGTAACAAGTTCGTGACGTAAGTCGGTACGTTCACATTTCTTAGCTAGGGAATCCACAACTGCCTTAGTAGAATTATAAAACTGAATCATATCAGGAATGTTCAACCCATTGTTCCTTCTTCAGGAATGGTACATCGACGGCAACAGAAGTATAAAGTGACAGTTTTTGGGAATATAATTCAGTAGTGTCACGTCCTTATCGAATCGATATACATAGAGCTGATCTCATTTTTTGATTTCTAGGGGATACAAATGATGAAGATATATACAATATATATATACCTTTTATTTTTCTGAATTAAAAAAAAAGGTATATATTATATGTATATATTGTATATATCTTCATCATTTTTATCCCCTAGAAATCGAAAAATGAGATTGGCTCTATATCGATTCGGTAAGGACGTGACACTACTGAATTATATTCCCAAAAACTGTCACTTTATATTTCTGTTGCCGTCGATGTACCATTCCTGAAGAAGGAACGATGGGTTGAACATTCCTGATATGATTCAGTTTTATAATTCTACCAAGGCAGTTGTGGATTCATTAGCCAAAAAATGTACAAGATGTTCATCAAGTCGCTAAATACGCCGATGGACTATAATTAGATTTTTGAGAATCCTCGACATAGCAATTAATAATGCTTACATCATGTATCAGTCGTATCGTGGTAATCCAAAGTTATTACGGTTTCAATTTATCAGTGACGTAGTTTATAGTTAATATCAGCCCCACTTGGAAAGAAGTTACCAATTCAAACATACCGCCAGAATTACGAAGTACAATTCAATGTATTTTAGGACATAGAGGTTGAATATTCAAATCTTGAAATTGAAATGCGCAAATTAATAAGGCGTAAGTATTCTTCGATTTATACACGCCAGTCAGACAGGAAAACCAAATATTGTTGCTGTGCGTACGATAAGCCAATAAGCTTAATATATGCTCCAAAATTATCTGCGAAATTGCTCAAATGACGCGTAAAGCATGCTGAAATATGGCAAGTCTGACTCTGAACAATTTCGGCCCGTTAGTTAAATATGGAATTTTATTATTATTTTTTCATTTCTTATGTCAAGTCAAAAGGTTTGTTTCTAGTTCGGTTACAAGTTTTTTTATTTTCTCAAGTTAGCATAGCAATAAATGTTAGACAATGTAAAAATCACATGTTTATACGTAAATTTTCAATAAATTAAATACAAATTTATTACATAATCCTTATTCGACAGCTATTTAATAAACTTGTTGAAATGAAGAGGAGAACGACGTAAAACTCTATTATTGAGCTAGTTCAAAAGTCGACAAAAGTTTCAGACATTTTCAATTGGTTGAAGATAAAATAATAGACGGAAATAAAAGGATATTTAGTTTTATAAAGAATAAACTGCCTAAGAAATTAGGATAAAGAAACGTTATAACATTTATATAATTACTGTATATAAAAGTTACGTTATAACGTATTTTCTTTACTGGACACCAGTAACGAACATCTGACAGCTAACCAACGTCACCTTCGGCCGTCCATCCTTCGTTCTAGCATTCGCAAGCTAGGCGAGCGGCAGTCATTTTTTGTATTAACCGGAACTGTCAAGCCATTACGACTTGAAAGTTGGGATCAAACACTCCTAACTCCAACAAAACGAGAGCTCTAACGAAACCTAACAGAAGAGATGATAGTTTAACGGATTATGTTGATTATGATTTTTTGGATGCAACCGTAGGTGCTGATCTTTGGGGTCGCGTAAAATCAGCAAACGCAACTGGATGCTCGAACGGAAGCGGACGGTAACGGAAATGCACGGCCGTTCAGGCTGCTAGGTTACGGTAGAGAAGATCGGAGTAAGCCTCAGGCCAATAGTTTGCAATACAGAGAGCAGCTGATCGAGAACGTGACAGATCGAAATTCCTTCACCAATTACTAAATTGGGAGTCCTGACTGGAGCTGGTGCACCTAATCCGTGATGGTCGAGAACGGTATCCAAGGGGAAACTCAGGTGGGCACTGCACCAGGGCACAGTACTACACCTCCGGAACACTCACAGGAAATCCATACATAGGAATTCCTGGATATCACGAGAACACCGCGAGAACTACACGAGAACTATACAAGCGAGAACTGTCTATACCGTATCGAAACGCGGCTAGAAAAACTATCAACAGATAGCACGGGAGCGCGAACCGATTCGTGACACCTCGGTCGGTGCCCCGAGACAGACTGATTTGACAATAGCCAAATTCGAGAACTAATCATTCTGATTGGTCGAGATCCTTATAGCCGATAACTCTTCCTTTCCTTCGAGTCGTCCCTTTAAACCAAATCGAGAGCGTTCTTTAACGAATCAGTACGTAACATAACTGGAGATCCTCCACGGCCGCTTCCCCAGGGTATCGGGCGACGGCTGGGCACCACATCCTTCAATCGAGCAGGAGGTTTCTCTCCTGCCTTTAAACGTATCAAAACCTTATCACCGCCCGCTCTACAGCTCTTTGCAAATCTCCAGCGGGGCGCCGGTATTTCAGCCGGGCTTCTGCCGGTCCGAGGAGATGTCTTTGTCGGGTACTCTCCTCTGCTGGGCAACTCGGTACGTCGAGACTATCTCCCCTCGGCAAATTCGAGCACCTCGACCTCGACTAAACAATAACGAAATCTTTCGAGAGCATTGGCGTAACTGTACTAATCAACCTGAGAGCATAGTTTCTGAGCAGGGTGGCGACCCGCAGGGAGCCGGAAAGCGAGAACGTTATCTGTATCGGTAGCCGGAGTCGCCTTGTGACCGTAATTCGAAAAATCACGTCACAGTACATACAGGGTGTTCCATGTTAACTTAGACACTACAATATTCCGAAACAAGTTTTCGGAAAAAATGTTGAAGAAAAAAATTGTCGGGCCGAAGGGGGTTATCTAGTGACATACCTGAGTTTCTGGCCTTTGGCCTGTGTTGGGCCCTATGAGGCTCAAGTCCATTTTTTTTAATGAGAACCCCTATTTATTATTGCAGATTTTTGTTGTATGAAATGCAATAAGCAAGTTTTGTTCTTGATCATGTTTCGATAAATCCTCTGCAAAAGACGCAAAAAACTCTCGAAGTTGAAATTTGAAATACGACTAATCTGACTAAATTGAAGCTACACAGTGTTAATCCTGCCAATTAAGGCAAGATCAATGGACGACCCAGCCAATACACAGTGGGATAGAAGCTAAAACAACTGGCCAAAAGTCAAGATTTTGTCTGATTTGTATGAAACTTGATATAAGACGGTTGTTGAAGTCTTTGATTTCGAAATTGAAGTAAAAGATTCAAAACTCAGAATGGCGAATTCAATACGGTGACCAAAATTTCAAAACTGTACATAATTTATATGAAACCTGGTATGAGGAGGTTGTTGACGTCCCTGGATTCAAATTTGACGTCAAAAGTAAAAATTTCAGGTTGATTGTTTTTTGTGAGTCCCCTTGCCTCTCGCAATTCCGCTGTGCTGGTTTTTCCATTTTTTTGTCCCTAATTGCAAAATATGTATACTATTCACAAATCTTTGTACGATAAGAGATCGGTGGAAAACAAAAAAAGGATGTCTATGACACAATTCGCGCGTGATGGACCTCAAGACGCGCCAGGATTCTCATTTTTTAAAATAATTTTGTTATGAATTTAAATATCGTTTAATGAATTTTGGGCCTGATGATCCCAAAACAGTTGCGCGGCCCAACATGAATTCAGATGATCAAATCAGTAGTTCATATTACTATTATCACTAACAAAAAACAGGAATTTGTAACGTATTTCAAAATTCAACTTCAAGGGCCTTTTGCGTCTGTTGCAGAAGATTTATCCAAAAATGATCGAAAACGAAACTTGTGAATTTTTTTTGTTTCATTCACATTTTAAAAAAATGGACCCCAGGACAAAAATTCAGGTATCGTATTGGAGAGCCCCCTTCGGGCCCGACAATTTTTTTCCCCAAACATTTTTTCCGAAACCTTCTTGTTTTCGAGATATTGCAGTGTCTACGTTAAAATGGGACACCCTCCTGTATGTACATACGTATGTGCACTGATTAACACTCACAACACTTATAAAAAAGTTTATTTTATTATATTATTAATAAATTACCTGAATGACGATAGGAAATAAACTGAGGAGCATTATATAGGTGTTGATTTCTACGTTAAGGACAATCGGAGGTTGTTCGCCGTTGTCTTGATAGTAATAAATTCCTGTGATGAGTTGAGTCGTAGCAACAACGAAAATTGCGTATATTGCTAAAGTCACCATAAATATAGGGCTTAGTGTTCGCCATTTCAAATATAGGAAGCTCTCGACCAGTGGATGAATTAAAAGCCGCTTCTGCCCAAATTGGTTTCCAGTATTCATCAACGAATTTATCACATGCATTTGCTCCATACCTCGATCACGAGGTGCAAGTACCTGTAAATTACAATTATTATCTTAATCATACCGTCCTGAATGAAAAGATACTGTTAAATGTACAATCTAAAATTTTGGCTGGCCACAATGTCGTTATGGCGAGACAGGGCGTGACGTAAAGTTTGAGGGGAGTAATAAAATTTTGGAGATGGGAAGTATATAAATTCTTAATATTCTGACGTCTGAAATTTCGCTGATTTAAAATTTGGAAAGTTTGATATGACGAAGGAGATGAAATTAATGTTTTAATGATAAAATTTTATCGAAACAATAATTCTAGATATAATAAATTAAATTTTTCAAATTTTAGAGAAGCACAGAAAGAAGTTACTGAGCAACTAAGTTTACATTTACAAACAATATAGATTACCGAAATTCGATGATTATAAAAGGAATAATTATTAATAGTTGTAAGTATAACTAATAGCGCGAGGGGGGAGTTGGAGGGTTAATACTCATGGTTTACGGATGGAAGCCGCGTCTGCGTTCAGCTTCATCATGCCGACGTTTCGCAAACGTTTCAGTCTGCATCATCAGGGCTAGGAGGATCCGATACCGAATCTCACTGTTTTTAGGAAGTCTTAATATACCTATGATTGCTCATGTGGATCAATGCTTCAGTCGATCCTAAGTTGTTTAGTTGATCAACTGATTCTGACAGACGCGCCTTCCATCTGGAAATCAGGAGTATTAATGATAATATTAGCCGCAAAAGCTTAAAATCTCTAAAGGAAGAGGGTTCTGAAACCGGTGGTCATAGAAAAATGAAATTGCAGATTATAACTTATGCACCGATAAAAAAATGTGAACAAAGCAGCAAAACAATTCGATTTGAGTCATTTTGAATTTATTTTCATTCAAGGAACTACAGTATATTTGGTTCTAATTATCAAATGCTATAAAACTCTTTACTTGAAATTACAAAATTTGTTTGTTACGGATATATTCGTTGTTACATAAACATATCCATAAAAAACAAATTCGCATTAATAGGCTCAATCAAACTGTATTGTCGTCTCGTCTCAAATTTTTTCTCTCAAACTTTCTTTTGAAAAAATAAACGTATAATTCACTCCCCGATGTCCAAAGAGATCATGCCTAAGAGCAGATGAAAATAAAAATCTTTGAATGTTCAAAATTAATTTTACAAAGTGCGTAGACGTAAATGTCAAAAACATTCATATCTCTTTTTGTGAGCAAGGTTACGCGGGTATTCTCAAGCGGTCACCCATCCAAGTACTGACCGCGCCCAACTTTGCTTGACTTCGGTGATCGGACGAGAACCGGTACTTTCAAAATGGTATGAGCCTTGCCGTGAGCATCAAGATGTATTATTGTTAGATAAGGAAGTAACTAAAGTTCTTAACAAATATGACTTTAAGAAAAATATCTATACAAAAAACTTTGCCGTGAGACTAAAATGCGACCACGTGAACAACAGCAAAGTCACATATAATAAAGTTGCAATTGCAAAAACGTGTTCCCTATACCATGTTATGAAACTGTAAATATCCGCCGTTGATAACTGTTATTTTGTTATCTCAATCCTATCCATATCTTCATTTTACTACGATAGAGTGTGATGATTTTTGACTGGAATGTACGGATTATTTTATATTTTAATTCTTTATATTTGCACCAAAATCTTAAAATTTTTTTATTGAAGGTTTAGCCCCTAATTTCCTATTATTACGACGCGATTATCAATATCGAAACACATAAAGGCTCATCTACGCACATCCTCTTTTTTTGACGTGATGGGTGCATCATAAATTCATAACATACTTCAACCTGTATATGGTGACAACCAAAAACTTACTTGATAATCGACGGTTACTAAACAATTTTGCTCGTTGATGTTGCATTCATTAATATTAATGGCAGAATCGAAAATACCCTCTAAAAATTCCACAGGCCTCGGAACATTGTAAACCAGAAAATCAATAGCTGTACGTCGACGCCGTTCCTGATCCAAAGCTACAGCCGATAGATCGGAACCTGCATTAACGAGTAACCTAATGCACTCTCTACTGCAATGGTAGCACGCTACATGTAGCGGCATCCATTCGTGAAGATCATGAAGATTAATTAAATCCACATCATGTTTAAGAAGAACCTCCACCACGTCAGAATGATCCAGTGTGGCTGCAAGGTGTAATGCAGTTGAATGGTAATGTGGCTCCTTTGTCGTTCTTGCAGTTGCATCTGCCCCTGATTGTATTAGCGTCTGTACGCATTCTGCATTTCCCACCTGTATAATCATAGAAATTAATGATCTTTAAATTTAATATTAATCTAAAGTATAAAGTGTAGAGTTTTTCAAGGAATGTGGGAGAATATATTTGAAATTCTGAGAACAAATCGTCACACGGATGTTTATCGATGAAACAACAGAAAATACTTTTATTGTAGAAGAACAACAAAGGTTTTCTCTTACAGATACTTATCCGAAGTGAAGAGTCTGACGCAATATCCGCTTTGCTACAGCGCTCCTCTTGCTATTCGCAATCAGTCGTACTATGATTTCTTCTTTTTTTTATTGGCGCTCGCAGGCGCCAAAAATACGAGTACGAAAAATTCTCATTCATCCAACGTAAAAAGTGTGGTTATGATCTGTATCCGATGATTATCGTTTCAGACGCGCAGTTTAATTTGATTAAAATTTTATTCTGATAGTCTGGATTGAGTATATTAAAACTTTGTTTTATTCAGAGTATAATAACTAAGAATTAAGAGAAGATAAAACAATAATCAAGTAATCCAGAAACGACCGACACTGATAACAGAAAACATGAATGATTACTAGTCTGGGTAATAGTAAGTTCTAGGTAACATTGAAAATGAGCGATGAACAAAGTGAAATAGTATAGATTATTTAGAAGATAGTCAAAATTGCCGTTCCGAATATTATTCTTATTAGATTCATTAGTCACGAATACTTTGCTGCAAAGTGAGACTCACTGCTGCGGGGAAAGAAAAGATGGAAAAAGTACGGAAAGACAAGTATGGGGCAAAACTCGAACGTTTGTCTCAGAAAGTATGGGTTATGAGAACATCCATACATTAAAGCAGGATTATAATGTGAGTTTATTTTATTTATGCAACACAGTACTCCGTAACCGATAACACGTTGCTAAAAGGCTTTAATTTCGTACAACAATATTTTTATTTAAAAATAATCCTTATCCAACTTTTCATAAATTAATGGATTTTAAAAGTGCTTCGTAAGAAGGCCTACAATTTAACACTAAACATACCATCAACCGGTCATTTGACCGTTTTAAGCCAAAAGTATGTTTTGTACAAAATTGTCGGTATGTTTAGTGTTAAATGAACTAAAGACAACAATATCCAATCCATATCCCTAGAAATGTATATACGGTGTCGATGTCCCGTAAATCGTAAACAAATTGCATAACATTCTTTCAAAAAATTTTTAACCATACAAAGAATACAATCCCTCAATAAAAAATGCATTGCATCTGAGATAAAACTTAAAATAAAATAACAATTTAAAAAAAAAAAGCAAATATCTTCAAATTATAAAAAAAAATGAAAAAGTTAATGTCAAAATAGTTCTCTAAAGATTCAATCACTTGTTTCAATAGGCTTTCAATCATTCTGAAATACTAAATGTGAAGATTCTTTATTTCGTATGTATACTCTTTATAAGATATGTAACTACGCAATCGGTATTAACTACTATATTATTAATACGCATAGATACTGACCTGAGCAGCCATATGCAACGGCGTCATACCGGACATCTTTAGTTCATCCTTTACATTTATCAGGCTCGTCGTAATATTACTATCCTTTTGCAATAATGTAGTCAGAATTTCGCTTAACCCATACTCTGCGGCTCTGTGAAACACTGTTATATTTCCTGGCATTTTGTGCTTTAGATTACATCCAAAATTGAGCAGTTCTATAACACATTCACTATTTCTGCTGCTGATAGCACAAAATAATGGTGTTTCCCCCAACTGGTTCTGCACTTCGATAATCTGTTATCACAAAAAAATACCTTTATAATCCATCGAAGACCATTTATTCAACAATCAATTTTATATGTACAATATTTTTATAATAATTTAAGGGACCACAAGAACGAAATGAGTAAAAACATTTGCACAAGGTATCTATTGTAACGTGACAAATTGATCAACCTCTCAGTACGCCTGTACTGAGAGCGCACTCGGGACAAACGAACAATAAGGGCGCGTTCCCAAAAGTCAATTCGGGTGAAATAATAGAGAATTAATCCACTAGATGATTAGCGCTTCCCGCTAATCAAAATAGCATTGTTATTAGCTAAATAATACATTTCAAATCAATTTTAATATCCATTCAGTCAATCGAAAAGTCTAGAAAAGTAAGCGTAATTTAAATCCGCAAGGATAACGCATCGGAATATTAGGAAATCGTGATAAAGTATTTGAGCTCGACTTATGCCCATTAAGGACAGAGCATTGTAATTACATAAAGTCATAGTTCGAAATTTTGTGAGAGACTACGCCATACTAGCGTTCGCTATTCCGCCGAGCTCATCGTGTAGAGAAAGATAGTCAAAGTTTAGAGGAGAGCATTGCGATCTACCTCAGAAACTTCAGTTGCCGCC
>JARQSV010000516.1:1103636-1120494 GCA_030142285.1 Calameuta idolon | reverse complement strand
CAGCGATTTTAAATGAATGAAAAATTTGCAAACGCATTAAAATTAAATTCAATTGGAATTATTTTTTTGAAAAATCCACCTTCTGCACAAATCCTCAACACACTTTCGTTCTGCATTTTCTCGCCACAAAATGTTTACACATCAATATCTCTAATACTAGCAGACTCGCTCCTTTTTTTTATTCAAGCTCTGTCGTAATAACTAATTGTTATTTTCCATTCAATACATATCTACGAACTGGATAATTTTTTTAAATTCATAATTACTTTAATTTTTATTCTTCATTTGGACGTATAGCTTTTGTTATAAATAGCTAAAATTTTGATAAACTATTGTTTGAACATTTAGAATTAGCACTATATTTTTGTTTATAGGTAACTCGATTCAAGCCGTTTTGTTTTTACGTCGTAATATGTTAAATTTGGATTATTTTATATACAAATCGACGAATCCGCCATATTAGATCCACCAGCTTGAATATTGAAATTTTAATTTTGTAAATTGAAATTAGTGGCTTCGAAACAACAAAATACAAATTTGTATACAAATCGAACTATTTTTCGGATTTTCGTGCGCCAAATTGGATACGCCATTTAGAATTTGAAAATGTTGACCACAGATGTAAAATTCAAACGGCCCCAAAAACATTGACATATAGAAAATGGTATCAATCGCTATGCTAGAAGTAGCTTTTAGGGGTTAATCATGATTGTATGATCTCTTCTTCCGAAATGATCAGGCTTTCCCTTAATTTCCATGGATTGATAGAAATTAGTCCTCCCAAACAATTACGGCGTTACTTCGAACTTAAGAATGCCTTCGCAACGGTTTTTGTTTGCTTTGTCATGCGCACATGCTCGACACGTACTTATGCGCCATCTATGGGGCAAAATTTGAATTCCCAACTGAACAATTTCAAGTACGGCGATTCTCGATCTTTGACATAGACTATTAGGACAAGCTAATAATTACTACTTGTACATCTTGTAACGTTCACCTCCCTACCGAGGTAAAGAATAAAACAGTTAAGGTAAGATAAGAAAAGTGTGGCCTTCGCTCAACTTGCCTGAATCCGGGATGGCCAAAAAGAAGATACAAAAGTGCTTTACCAAACGGTTGCTGCTGGTCACCAGATGCCAAACAGTGCTGAGTAAGAGATACTCAATAAATTTAAAAGCAGAGGTAGCTATGAAAACATCAAATCCATTATGGATCCAGACAGACGTCACGGAAGATCAACTAGCTCAGCCCCTGAAAGGTACTGGAAAGGTGCAAAGTTTGTAGCGAACAGACAGCGAGGTGTTATTTTTTAAATTAATAAATTTCATTGCACCTTGGTAATCCGTCTAATAAATAACAAGCGGCGATTACAGAAAGCAAGCGAGTGCTCAGACGCTAAAACTGCACAGGAAATGAACATTATTCTCAGGATGCCACGAGTTGGTTCGCGCCCCCGTACTATCTAACTAAGCCCGTAACTAAAAACGTGAAAGAACAACTTACCCCGTGCGCATCTGGAATGCTAAGTATTTCTTGCATTATTTTCACATTTCCATCAACGGCGGTAAGATGCAGAGCCGTGTAACCGTCCTTCGATGTGAGCGTTACGTCCGCACCAGCTTCCAAAATAATGCTTACACCAGGTACCCAATTTTCTCGAACAGCCGTTTGTAATGGAGTCATTCCCTTGTAATTCTCTGGGTCCAGGTAATTTTTAGGTATTTCGTTGTTCACAATACTTAAAAGTAATTTCAAGGGGGTGGATATTCTTTTAAGTATGCACACATGCATTGGCGTTTCTCCATTGGCATTCCACACTCCACGCGGAAAGTTTGCTTCAAGTAAAACCGAGATTGCTTCTTCTGATTCCAATTCGACGGCTGTGTGAAGAGGAGTCACTCGATATCCGTGATGATCATATTCATCCGAGAGATAGTGTTGAGCTCCAGCTTTTATTAACGCTTTGATAACTCCGGGAAATCTGTATAAAATAATTATTTTTTTTTATAGTTGTGCCCTAGCCCAATGGGTAGGATAGCGGGTTCACGACCGAAAGGTTCTTCGGGATTCGCGCCCGGCCCCCAGCGGCATTCACAAATGGATTTTCATATTATAATTTCGCCAAACACTGTTCGGATTTGGCGTCTAAACTCTGTAGGTCCTCACGGTCCGCAAGGTATGTACATCGCCATCTAGTGGCGAATTGCGAATCTTGATTATTAGGACCAGCTACGGGCACATGTCCGCCATTGGGGATACAGCCATAAGGAAAGGGAGGAACCGAAACCATCTCAGTCATTTTTTGCCCTACTCTTCGGCTCTCCTACAGTCACATTGCATTGGATAAAACTGTAGGCACGCGTTGACGTACAAAATGCGTAATTTGTTAGGATTCAAGTGGTACAAAAATATTGGCCATTCTTTACTATACCTGAATTCCACGTCTCCGTCCTCGCGACACTCTATCAGATTTTCTCCCACAACATCAAGGGGCCGTAAACCGCGACTGTCCGTTATTTCCAAATCTGCACCAGCATCAAGAAGATGTTGTACGCATATTAATTCAGTACGTTTGCAAGCCACATGTAAAGGAGTACTTCCATATTCTATCTTCGGAAGCTGCAATGGAAAATATCGATATGGAATGTATAAAGTATATTTGTATCGTGACGTCATTTTCTAGCAAATCTCGCTACAAATGAAGATAGCCCATGGTACTATAACCCGATGGTCACCCAGATAGCACACATTACGAAGACATCGTCATGACGTCTTCGGATGGTCCAATGTCATAGATTTTGACGTTTTATAGATACCTTCTTCATTTGTGCTATCTCCTACACAACACTGAAATATTAGAAGTACGTCATGCAGACATCATGAATCGGCATTACTAACATCCAATAGACATTCGTAAATCCGCAGAGGACTTCTTTCAGACATCATTCGGACTTATGCTTATCAAACCTACAGACGTTCTTTTGTCCGTCTTTCGCATATGCTCGCTGTCATTCATAGGATATTTTTTAAATTTTTCTGGCAATTTATTAATTTCAATAGACTATTCTTATATTTGATAAATTGAATGCAATTATTCATTTAGCATTCAACAAATATGGTCTTTCCATTGTTCTACCAACAAATTTTATTACGTTCTTATGTCTCTCGTGCTAGTCATGTTAAATATGCGTCTGTACTGGACAATAGGTTAGTTAGGCTTATTTACACTTTCAACACTTTCCCAAAAGTAAAAGTTTTCTTTAGTTAGCTTAGAAAATCATTCAATAAATTCTTGTATTTGAGTAATTTAAAAAAAGTAAGTAATGCGTACGAAATATATGACTATATTGACACGTACAGAATTTTAAAACATATAACTAATTACGCGTAAGGTTTAAGAATGCACGAAACGTGATCGGTTATTCCTGGCTAAATCCTATGCACGTAATGAGGGACTATGAATGTTTAAATGTCCAGTCCGTGGTAAATGGTCCAGCTTGGTAGAAATAACCAATAGCAAAATATTTATTCATTGATTTAAATAAAACGGTTTAATCGGTTTAAAATTAGAAATACTTCGAGCATATATGTTGTGACGTGATTTTTCGAATCACGGTCACAAGACGACTCCGGCTACCGATACAGATAACGTTCTCGCTTTCCGGCTCCCTTCGGGTCGCCACCCTGTTCAGAAACTACGCTTTCGGGTTGGTTAGTACAGTTATGCCAATGCTCTCGGACGATTTCGTTATGAATTACTGGAGGTCGAGGTGCTGGAATCTGCCGTAGGGATATAGTCTCGACGTACCGATTTGCCCGGCAGAGGAGAATACCCGACGGAGACGTCACCACGGACTGGCAAAAGCCCGACTGAAATACCGGCGGCCCGCTGGAGATGGGCAGAGGGCTGTGGAACGGGCGGAGGAGAAGTTTTGATACAGTTAAGGGCAAGGGAGGAACGTCCTGCCCGAGTGAAGGATGTGGTGCCCAGGTGCCGTCTGATGCCCTGAGAAAGCGGCCGTGGAGTATCTCTAATGTTACGTACCGATTCGTTAAAGAACACTCTCGATTTAGTTTAAAGGGATGAATCGAAGGAAAGGAAGAGTTATTGGCTATAAGGATCTCGACCAATCATTAGTTCTCGAATTTGGCTATTGTCAAATCAGTCTGTCTCGGGGCACTGACCGAGGTGTCACGAACTGGCTCGCGCTCCCGTGCTGTCTGTTGATAGTTTTTCTAGCCGCGTTTCGATACGGTATAGACAGTTCTCGCTCGTGTAGTTCTCACATTGTTCTCGCAATATCCAGGAGATTCTATGGGTTTTCTGTGAGTGATCCGGAGGTGTAGTGCTGTACCCTAGTGCAGTGCCCACCAGAGTGTCCTTTGAATATGGTTCTCGATCATCACGGAGTAGCCGCACCAGCTCCAGTGAGGACTCCCAATTTATTTGCCTGAGGCTTACTCCGACCCTCTCTACCTTAACCTAGCAGCCTGAGCGGTCGTGCATTTCCGTTACCATCCGCTCTCGTTTGTGCATCCAGTTGCATTTGCTGATTTCACGCATCCCCAAAAATCGAGAAGATCCGTCAAGCTATCACATTTCTGATAGGTTCCGTCAAAGCTCTCGTTTTGGTGGAGTTGGGCCTGTTCTACCCCAACTCCCAGTTCATACCTGCTCGTCGATTCCTGGTGAAACAAGAATTGGCTGGCACCCGGCTGGTTTCCGGATGCATGAACGAAGGGTGGACGGTCGAACGTAACGTTGATTGATACACAGAGATCGTTCGTTCTCGGATTTTGCTATCGGTGTCGAGTAAAGTTAAAAAATACGTTACAATCTATATCACCTTCCGTTCATTATAATGAACAAAATAAATGCCAACATTAAAACGAGATTCTAAAGATGTCATATAACATTTGAATAAGACATCCGTTGGATGTCTTATGCATAGCATTTCTCAACCGGACATTTGTAAGACATTGCAGACATAATTCGGATGTTGTTCGGATATTCAGTGTTGTGTGGGCTGGGCTCTACTGCTAAGATTTCATAACTTCTGTAAATTCCCGATAGCCCTATTTATTTGTATGCGTCACCTATCATCCTTTGACAACTGCATTATGGCGAACACCCTTTACTGCTTTTGCTTACTTTCCTTTCGTCCACATATTTATAGGCGAGAAAACTGAATTAATTCGATGCGTGTGCTCTTCGTCACAAAAAATTTCGCACAACAATAATATGAAGACCCCGAAATATTTCCAAATGCTCCAAATCACAATTTCCAATATCTCAGTATTTCGAATTACCTTTTTCTGTAATCAGATATATCTTTTCACGCTTTTCAATGTCCAGGTATTCCTACTCCCCGATCAAAACACATAAACACTCACGATCATTGCTCCAGAAAAAGTATTTTCTGTACACTGTGACGAGGCACTTCGTGCACGTCACAAAAGATATAGGAAACGGTGAAATTAGAGCTACACCGTGAAGTTCGCACGGCAACCTAACATTTGCGTCGAGCATGGACTGATTTTAGCATTAATAATGTGTATTAATTCCCTTTGGGGTTTTTATTTTCTATTTTGCAAGGAGTGGTGCCGTAAGAAAAACTGACACGAAATTAAGACGATATGAGGCCCAAGAAACACCAGCGACGGCTCTGGTTACGGCAGAGGGGCCCAGCGAATGCGGAAAAGGAGTGCCGGCACGACCGTAAAGCACCACTGGAGGAAGCCGCGTACACAGCAACACGCCGCGAGATTCTTCGGGATCCTGAATACATCAGGGGGGTTGCAATGGTGGCCTGGACCCAGCAACGATTCCCGTCTTGTCAAAAGACACTGCAATCACCCAGAAGAGGAGACGACGCTAGGATCTATTTTTCTAGGATCAAAGAGAACAATTGAAGATCGCGGGCGAATTGGGCTACGTAGGGGATAGCTCAAATTTGACTAGGCCCAAGGGTAATAAGTATTCCTCCGTGCCACTAGGGCACGTTAGCGAGCGAGCCTTCTGGTATCGTCACTTACGGTGTAGCCGAACTTATGTACGGATTGCTGTGACCCAAAGTTTTGCGATAGCGAGATAGAGTGAAAGTTAAAGAGAAAAATGTGAATAGAGAAAATCTGGAGGAGCTAGAGAGGGCGATACAGGATGAGTGACGCTACCGAGTTCCGATATAGTTGTAATTGATCGAGATAAGCGGGGTCGTAGATTTAGCTGCTGCATCTTTAATCCAGACAGCACGTGACGCCTTCCTCTTGCATGATCGATGAGATCCGATGCTCGCTAATACGGTGGCGATCTGGAAGGTTATTTCGTATCAAAGTTCTGTCTGTAGGTTTACCAGGGAAGCATGTCAAATCCTACTGCATGAAAACTTTCTGTGCAGTTCACGCTACGCGCAATCGTTCCGATCACGTTTCGAGTGATGTAAAGGCCGCGTAGATGAACTTTTCCCCGGTGATAAATTCGTAGATTGTAGGAAGGCAGCTAGGAGATTGCGTATTTGCTGACTGATATTCTCAGTAGTAAATGGGTTTTCGGAACTGCTTCAGGCCACGAGATTATTCACGACGGAATATGATACGCGTATCTAGAAACACTAGAAAGATCTAGATTCCCAGCGGGGAATCTTCGGGCTCTGTGTAATAGATATCTTGACGGGATATACAAATAAATAAGATAAAATGTCAAATACATATATGAATAATACGAACCATGTTGGTAACGGATTGATGATCGTGTTCCCAAGAGTCTAACCACTCTATCGGAATCTCCTCCTTGACGAAAATCTCCTGAGTTTTGACATTGACCAAGTGCGGAGCGTGCGATAGAAGAAGCTTTAGACAGTCGGGATTACCTTCCCAGGCTGTGAGATGAAGAGGAGTTCGTCCCATTGCATCCTTTGCTCCAAGCTGCGCTTTATTGTCCAAGAGGACGCCAAGGATTTCCGTATACCCGAGAAAACTTGCAATATGACAGCACGATATCCTCGATTGCTTACATGTAGAATTTGCATTGGCACCATTTTCGAGCAACCTGTAGAACCGACATGTTTATATCGATTAATAAGTAGCCAACATTTTTTAACAATAATAAAATAATAAGTAAACGTAAAAAATAATTTAATGTACCGTTTTACTTCGTCCAATTGATTGTGAACGATTGCTTCTATTAGTTCCATGTTGAGTCTCATACGTCGTCTTTCCATCCTACGTCTAAGGGGGGGACCCCCTATCATTTCCAGAGATTCTGCAGGAGACGGAGAAGCGGGGTATGATGGTGGTTGTTGCAACGAAGTGGCCAACTTAAACGAGGCTGTTCTTTTATCATCCTCATCAGGATTTTTCGTAGGGATTTCCAGATATTTATACTTCTTCTCCATTTTGATCACTACGTTATAGTTGTGTGCGATGAGTGTCTATGTCTGAAATATGGATTATTTAGTATAAATCAGGTCATGGTTATAACTGACTAGCTATAATCTAATAACACTACTAATAAATTTGATTGCTCAATATTATCACCTTGAGTTTCGAAAATAAAATTATATACGTTAACTGATATCGAAATGTTTATTACATGTATATTACACAAATGTCTATAGATTTGTTATATAATATACCATACCCATGGCGTGTACCCATACCAGCGGACGTTCATGTGATATATAGGATAAATGTTGCTCTAATTAAAATTTTTTCTTTAAAAATAGCAAAACTAATATTACTACACTTAACTGAATATTTGAAGAATTTATAATTACATTAATAGTATTTCTAACCCCATTTAGGGTGCAAAATAACACTGACAAGTATAACGTAGAGATATGTTTTTAACAATTACTACATATGGTGTTAAATATATCACAGATACTATATTATTAGTTAATGTTGATCTCGCACTTCATACCTTGGAAAATAATATACAGAAATATAATTGGTATTCATGCCTAGGGATATTGTTGAATAAAGAGGATTCATATGCATTAGACAATGTAACTACAGCCTCACTTACAGAGCATATTAACCCCCTTTTGGAAATTATCGTACAGAAACAACTCCAGTCAGACGCAGTTAGAGCCTTACGGTCGACATATTCGCCTTGCTATAAAGAGATGAAACAACTAAACGAGCTCAAAATCGAAGACTACCTCAGAACAAATATTTCCACTATCGTTCGCTAGATTAATCGCCCAGTGTAGACTTTCTGGGCTAAATAAGACAACGTTTAGATATAAGAAGTTCAGTCATAAGCTGAAGGATGATCAGATTTGTCTAATCTGGGATGAACGAAAATCTGACAAACTGAAACATAAGTTTATAAAATGTCCAAATTATGAACCTATCCGTGCGCAGTATTCACGAGAAGTGCAGTTCCCTGCTGTGCTGAAAAGTACGGATAATGAAAGAATGAAAAAAGTAGCTTTATATGTATTAGCGGCCTGTAAACTGAGAGCCTTCATATTATCAAACTGAAAAGTGAATGGGGCATATGTTTTTTTTGTATGAGTTAAGCCGAAGTTTAAAACTATGTATATAATCTATTTGTATAAGCTATAACTCTACCCAATCCTTTTATTATAGGTATTAAATACCTAAATGCAAATAAACAAATAGTATTAATAGTTTCGTTGATCATAGTGATCATAATACCATAAATGAAGTTAATGTTTTCTCAACTCAACACAGATAACAAAAATCTGAGAGGTAACCTACGTAACTTCAGCCATCCACTCTTGGTCCATCTATTCGCATGCCAGGCCGGCACCAGCCAATTCCTATTTCACCGGAAACTGGCCAGCCGGTATGTTCTGAGTATTGAGGTGAAACTGCCTAAACTCCAGCAAAACAAAAACTCTGACGGAACCTTTCAGAACGAACAGTAGCATAACGGATCTTACCGATTTTTAGGAGGCACGTAACATCGACAAATGCAAATGGATGCGCGAACGAATCCAGACGGTATCGGAGATGCTTGGCCGCTCAGGTTGTAGGTCACGCCGCACACGTTACACCTGACAGTGTCAGGTGAGCACTCATAAGACTCACAACCTTGCTAAACGTTGCGACATTCATACAAGTCTATCCAAGTGGGTACTAAGTCCACGTATGAATGTGTATATATATATAATATATGTATGTATATAAATATATATATATATGTCATGAAATTTCTGAAATCTTACCTGTTAGTCAATTACTTCGGAATGTATATACAACTTGTATGGTGAGTAGGTTTCACGAAAGAACATTAAACTGAAATGTTCGTAATGGAATTCTAGGAGTATTATCTTTGACTTGGTTGGTATCTAATATTACCTTCTTTATCCGATAATATTACTATCTATCACTGTCAAACGAAGCATAACGTAATAGCAAGGTGTCACTTGATATTGTCGGTAAAAACACACGGGATGTTAAAAACGGCGCCGAATATTGAAAACGGCTTATACATATGTATATGAACGTCTTTCATTGGCTTGTGACTTTCTGAAAGATTCTCATATCTTCAAATTTAAGATATCCGGCATGCTGTCATTGATTTTAGCATTGACCTGTGAATTCTCCTAATCGACTCCTCCATCGTGGCAGATCTCTGTTGATAAGCTAGACTCTGCAAAAATCGTATGTTCATACACTGGATTACAGTCCTAAGTTTGTGTGCCAGCATTTTCATGTAATGTATTAACCTTTCGGTGTTGCCACGAGAAGTAATCTAGAGTTTAAGATCTGACGATCATGGTGATTGGAGTACTGGTCCACTACGACGGATCTATTTTTCAGGAAATTTCACGTCCAACACATTTAGGACTGGCATGATCATACTTTGAGAAGTGCATGTGATTTGGACTACGTAAGCATGGGAAGTCCAGGTCGCTCAATGGGCACCACTGACAATGAGTCAACTCCAATGTGGGTGTGGTATCTATCGGCAGTCACGTTTTATGTGTCCAACGAACGCTAACTTTAATACTAATTATTTTCGAATTTTGATTTGAAAATGTTATTATACAAAAATAATTATTTCCTAACTTTACAATAAGAATTCAACCATGCTATTCCCGTTCAGGATTTATCGAACTCCTTGTACATTAGAATGATAACAATTTTTTTTTTCATTTTTTACATCTCTCAAAATACAACTCGCTTATGGAATTCGACAGAAAAAAATGGCAAGATGTAACTAATTCGATATTTATATATAAAATTGGATATTATTCAAGAAACTTTAGAATAATTTTTCCGCGCTCCTTACTTCTTTATCGGCTTGCAATTATACTGTATTATATTATATTATATTACTCGAAATCTCGCAGTTTTATATTATTCAATTAAAAAGGCTACTATTAGTTAAAAATGTGTTATTAGGAAAATCAAGGTGGCAACGTCGCAAAAACATGGCGGTCACCGCTATGCGCATACTTCTTGTATGTACCTACTATTTATTTCAAAATGTATGGTAATTTTTATTTCTCCAGGGTAATGTTGGTCAAACATAAAACTTAAATGGTCAAATATTTCATTAATTTATTACTTTTAATTATAAGCTAAGTACTTTTAAATGTAACAATATTCTAAGATTATTCTTAGCTTATCAACCTATGTAAGAATTTTCAGAGAACTCCCTAACACGAAGAGGGCCGTAGATAGGAATCGACTAGGGCGTTTTTAAAGTACGTTTTGAAGTAAATTCAGCCTTGATAAGGTATGGTTTATCACTTAAGATTTAAACATTAACTGCGTATTAATAAATTCTGTATTAATAAATGAATTACGTTCCTTGAAAAATTCAAAAAAAACTTCCTATTTTCATATATATAAATATTAACGATAAAATTCTTAACCAAACTAACATTTACAAATTTGGTTGATGGCTCCGAGAGTAAAGTGAAATCCTTCTTATTTTGAGTATCCTGACAATCATAACTTTGAATCCCGCTCAGATCGTAACAAATAGATAGATGTTTGTCCACTATAACTCTTTCTTATTCGGTTTTAATTATACATGCCATTCACTACTTAATTTTAAATGAGTTCCAAAATAAAATAAAAAGTATATATTGTACTAATAAGGAAATCTCGTGAGAAATGCATTTATTCTCCTTAGTATGGCCTTTTGACTAAAGTGTTACAGCCTCGATCGGTCGCCTATTGGGTGTCTGAAACATGACCTAATCAGAATTATGGAAAGCTGATCGTACCCCACTCATAGCTCTAAATAAATTGCTACACGGTTTGCTGCTGAATTTCGATGATCGGCTTCTGCTGAATCTTCCTGTGTAATAGACACTATTTTTACTCCTATGCATCATGAAATTAAACATAACTAAGTCTTTTCGAATCGATATTTGAGACCTTCCTTTAGCTTTAGGAAATTCAACATTTGGATAAAGATGAGCCGGTTGAAAGCAAGTTCTCCTTTCAGTACATATTGGACACGCTTTTGAACTTCAAATAGGTACTCATGTCCATTTGAGAATAGTTTTGTGCAGAAATACGGGTGAGAGAAGACCGTCACAGACCTTCCTCGCTATATTCCTCAACAATCCCTCGTCGTATCGAATTTTTATTTTTTTTTCTGTTCATTCTAATATAAACTTCCATTACAATCACAGTAGATATCTAGAACCATGAATATACGGGCTTACTTTCCACCGTGTAGAGTTAAAACAGAGTCAAACAGCCTCACCGGTCAATTCCATTGAACTGCTATACGTGGTTGATTAACTTCGTTTAAACTCTGCACGGTGAAAACTAAGCCACTGATAAAACGGGCCTAACCTAATAGGATTTATGTTTTTGTCTAACAACTGTCAGACGACTATCTAAAACACATGTAATCTCTTTACCAATATCTTATTGATGCATCCAGTTTTAAATGACTCCATCATTTTATCAATGTATGCAGACATAGTGTGTCAGAGGATGTACCATATGTATAGCGATGAGTAGTATACGCAGACAGAGTGTGTCAGCATGAAGAAGGTTAGACATCACAGTAAGGAATCAAATATCACTACCGGGCTTCCGTATCAGTGGCTATCGATTTCATTCCGCCAGGCGCATGTAGTCGAAATTAGCGCGCAAAGCAAATTAGAGCCAATCTGGACATTACGAACTGACCAACTTGTGGTTGGCACATGTCTCCCATTGGGGATACAGCCATAAGGAAAGGAAGGAGGGAACTCTGTGAGAGGGAAGGCGTTTAGAGGGAAGTGCCGACGTACACTACGCCATTGACATATAGCATGGGCTACGCGATCCCTACTTCAAACTCCTTGAAAAAATATCCGCTCAAATAGATAGAATGTCTGAGGTGGTGGCCAGTAGCTCTCCTTTTCTAATGGTCCCGTTGGCTACGTTTTCAATCTCTCGTACTATGACTGCTGATTAGAAAGAGACAGGACTTGGCCGCCACCAGTCGCCATCTTTTTCTACCAGCCGACCCTTTTTCTTATGCTTGTGCGTAGTTCAGGTTACCTATATGTCGATGCACTACGCGTACTTGTGATTGGTTACTATTGGGAGCAAGCGCAGTGATGTAAAAGTGTCAGCAAGCGTTGTCACGGGTCTGTCGTTTCTTTGTGCGCATAAGACAAATTCATTTTCACTGATTGTTTTAAGACAGTAGGGCAACACGCGCGCTGCCGCGCGCCCACAGACCTATTTGCGCTGTAGCGCTCTTGTCGATTGACGACAATTTCACACACCTCGTCAACCAATCAGCACTGCGGAAAAGCGGTGACAAAATTTCGAAACGCACAGCCAAGTTCAGGCGTGACATGACTTTTTTAAGAAAGGAAACAGTTTGTTAAAATGGTACAGTGCTGTGTGAAGTCATGTAAAAACAGATCCGACTGTCAGGGTTGGAAAAAAAGGAGTAGTCTTAAAAATAATGTTCAGAATAGTTTTCACAGGTATTGAAATTGTTTATATTCAAAGTAACATTATATTGTACATTCTATAATATTATGTATCTTGTTTTAGAATATAATTTGTTCTAGACAGTGTTTTTTTTTTTAGTTTTCCAAAGAATCCTACAATACGTAAAATGTGGTTAGATATTTTGGGAGTGAATTCATCGTGTGTCCTGACTGCAGCTCGTATTTGCTCCATTCATTTCAAAGAAGAATGTTTCGACAGGAGGGGTTTGATAACTCGACTGAAGCCAAATGCATTGCCCAGTGTATAGATAAAAATTAATGTTTTTATTTGTCACAGAACTGGTATTTTATACAATAATGTTAATTTTTTATTTACCTATGGATATACTGTTATTTTAGCAATTACTTACAGCAGAGCCGTTATTTTTTAATTTGGCTGTGGCAAAACGATTATCTATCAAGGATGAAAGCTCTGACAAAACCGTATTACAAAAGGTAGACCATTCATTAATTTCAGAACTTCCAACGGAAAATGTAATCAAGGAACCTTTATCACCAGTCGCAAATATTTCTTTGTGTAAGAATATTTTTTATTTGATACATTAATATCTATCTTGACAGAAATGAACTGATAATGTTTATATTTTGAATCTAATATAATAAGTATTACTTACTATTATTTTAGTGCTGCCTTCAACATCTAAGGTGGATAAATCGACAATGGTGTCTTTGGATGATTTTTCCAAGTTATCTGAGAAATTTTCAACATCTAAAGTTGACAAAGAAACAATGGTATCACCTACATTCATCTATAATTGCCCAGAAAAATCTAGGTTGAGAAAAAGGATAAAATTCTTGGAAGTAGAACACGCAAAAAAAATACGAATTGTACAACAAAGAGCACGTCGATATAAGAATCAAGTGGTCACACTCAAGAATGCTTTGCAAATGTTGAAAAATAACTAATTATTAAATGAATCACAAACTGACATGATAAGACTATTACGTGAGCCATTCAGTAAGGTTTTTATTTATTTCTTCTTGATATAGAACTCTTAATAGAGAACCTGGTATTAGTTCAGAAGCGTTAAAGTCTATTACCGAACGTGTAAAAAAAAATATATATGTTATTGGGTTCTTTAATAGTTGATGAAATGGCAATTTGAGAACATTCAGAGTATGATGGTTCAATATTTATTGGCTACATTGGTTTGGGGTCAAATATTGCTTGTGATAATACTATTTTAGCAAATGAAGTTTTAATTTTCATGATAGTTTGCATTAATGGTGGATGGAAAATTTCAAATGCATATTATTTGGTGAAAGGTATATCTACAGATGAGAAAAGTAATTTATTAACAGAGTGTCTTAAAGCCGTGCATGAAACTAGTTTGAAAATTGTATCTCCAACGTGCGATGGTATGTCCTCAAACTTTTCTGTTTTTAAAAATCTTGAATGTAATTTTAATGACATATCATCATTGGTGGCGTCATTTTCTCATCCTGTGACAAACGAAAAAGTGTGCTTTTTTCGACCCCAGCCACATGTTAAAATTAGTGCATAATACGTTTGGGGACATCCAAAATTTGATTGATGGAGATAATCAATTAATACAATACAGAACATATATACAAGAAGGTATGCACTTAAGAAATAAATTACGAAGTATGTACATCAACTATAGTAAACAAAAAATGAAAGTTCGACTAGCGGTTCAAACTCTTAGTAAATTTGTAGAAGTTTCGCTCTTATTTTGTAAGAATACTTTAATGTTGAAAGAATTTGAAGGTTGCGAAGGAATAATACGATTTTTGTTAATTTTCAATGATTTATTTGATATATTAAATTCAAAAAACATGAAACAAGCTGGATTGAAGCAGGCTTTAAGTTACCTAAATATAAATATGATAATGGATAAATTTGATGAATGTAAATGTACCTAATATCGTTAAAAAAAGAAAATGGTAAGTTGTTAATTCATTTGCGACGAAAAGCTGGTTTCTTAGTGTTTCTCATGGGTAGTGAAAGTGCGTTAACATTGTTTAAAGAACTTTTTAAAGAAAATAATTATTTAACACTTTCACTGCCGGTCAGGTAGGGATGTATAGATAGTGCCCCGCCGTAAAAATGGATTTTCTTCATACCATGGTCGAAAGTACATGATCGACGCATCGATTTCAGTGCCGAAAGCCTTGGATTTTTGCTGTGCTGCGATAGGGGTTTACACAGCAAATATCCAAAACTTTCTGCACTGAAATCGATGCATCGATCATGTACTTTCAACCATGGTATAAAGAAAAATAGTATACACCACACGGACAGTAAACTGAGCACCCAGAACTGCTCGATAGAAGACTCAGCTTCGCCTCGGGCATTCTATCGAGCCGAGCCGAAAGCTCAGTTTTCTGCCCTTGTAATATAATATACTATTAGTTCACGCAGATGTATGTAATTCAAAGACTTTCATTTCCTTAGAAAAAATATCAATTTTAGATGTATCATCTGATGGTAAAATTAAAAATTCCGAAGATATAAATTTCACATCATGGTGATCACAATTGTATGATAAATCAATTGATAATGATAATAATATTCAAAATTTTATTAATTTAGCTAGTGATCATAATTACATACGAGATATTCCGGAAATCACAGAATTTTCAATGAATGTCATCGAATATATTGCTAGGTACGTCATAATGCAATTAAACAAAAATTAATTTGCAATGTATGTATAAGTGCACTAACAGCAACTGGCAATGGAAAGAATAATTTGATAAATGTAAAAAGTCGTGAAGGATTAATACAACTATCAGCCGATGTTATTACTCTCTGCCGTAAATGTGAAACGGAAATTTAAATGCATTATTCATTCAAATTAAACGTTTATATATCGAAAAATTTATGAAACCTACATATCAACGCAAGTTTTGAAGCACTTTATTAGTATCGATTTATTTAAAAGTTTAAATGAACATGCATAAGACCAATTATTCATGGAAAATTACGTCGTTTATTTAATTCGAGCTATTGTCAAAAAGTACATAAAAATTAGGCTACACCATATAGCATTAAATAGTATAGATAAGTCGAAAAGCCAGCGTCAATTATTTAATAAACATGTACTTTTTAAAGGGTAATACAAAATATTTGTCAACTATATTATACACAAATTTTAATTTTTTATAAGATATAAGAAACTATATTAATGTAATTATTTATTGATATACATATATTGAACCAACAATTTGTAATCCAGCTATTTGCTATGCCAATAATAATAAATTTTGAGTTTGATGCCACCTTTAATAAACTGTTTAAAATAACTATCGACTATAGTAACTTATTTCTTACGCATTGATGTAAAATAATAGTGATTATTCTCTTTTGTAATTGGCGGTAAGTAGCATGCGCACAAGCAGAACCAATCATATTATGGCACGGTGAGCTTGAATTTAATTTGGTCATGCAACGAATTCCCCTCTCCCTCATTTTGGCTTCCTTCTTTCCTTCCTTTCCTTAGGCTGCATCTCCAATGGGGGACATGTGCCAGTAAGTGGTCCTAATAACCAAGGATTAGAAGTTTTGACACTAGATGGCGATGTACCTTGCAAGACGGGCCTTTTATTCAACTAAGCGTGAGGACCTACAGAGTTTATACACCGAATCCGAACAGTGGTTGGGCGAAATCCGTTATACTCACTTAAGTTTTAATATGAAAACCCATTGGTGAATGCCGCTGGGAGCTTGGGCGCGAACCCCGAACCTTTCGGTCGTGAATCCGCTACCTTAACCACTGGGCTAGGGCCGCCCCCTCATTTTGGCTTCAGGCCTCTTATCGAAAATATCAGTTTATGCTACACAGAGATGAGTAGGGAGATGCGCAACGCTCCGGTTTTAGTCGATACAAAATCATGGCGCTAAATCGTAGCGGCGAGTCCGGGAGTTAACGATTTCGTGA
>JARQSV010000516.1:1083897-1103536 GCA_030142285.1 Calameuta idolon | reverse complement strand
GAACATGCATTATCGACGGAGGCGATGATCACAAAATCCTACTCCTGAACTCGCCGCTGCGATTTAGCGCCATGTTTTTGGTATCGCCTAAAACCGTAGCGTTGTGCATCTCCCTGCACATCTCTGCCTGACTGGCACATGTCCACCATTAGGGATACGGCTTGATACTTACGGTCATAAGGAAAGGAAGGTTGGCACATCCCCTCATTGGAGGAGGCAGCCACAAGGAAAGAAAGGAAGGAAGGAAGGAAGGAAGGACCCGTAGCGTTGAGCATCTGTGTACTCATCTCTGTAAACACATGTATTTTATGTTAGATTATGAATAAACTGTGATTTTGTTAAGTGAAATGGACGAAGATAATGAGACGGAAATTGTTAAAGAGAAGGGTGACGAAGAAGTGTCATGGAAAGATTTGGTAATACCTTAGTTTGTTGAATTTTATTGCTCATTGAATTTAACCTTTAAATTGTATTTGCTTTTATAATACTTCATGGTAATGTTAATAACTGATTTTCTTTTCCATTGATGCTAATTTTTCTACTTCATAGGGTATAGTGGATTCTCTTTGCCAAGCGTGTGAGGAGCTTAAGTGGAAGACACCCTCTAAGATTCAGAAAGAAGCAATTCCCTTAGCTCTGCAAGGTAAAGAAATATGAAGCTGCTTATAGCTTTATTTTATTAAACATTGTTTAACACTTACGATTATTTTGTAGGGAAAGATGTGATAGGATTAGCTGAAACTGGATCTGGTAAAACTGCAGCATTTGCTCTTCCAATATTGCAGTCACTATTAGAAAATCCACAGAGATACTTTGCCCTGATATTGACACCTACCCGTGAATTAGCCTTTCAGATTTCTGAACAATTTGAAGCACTAGGTAATAATCAAATTATGATTGAATGAATAATAATAACTATGATCTCACGTGAATCTTCCTTTAAGGTGCAACTATAGGTGTAAAATGTGCTGTAATTGTCGGAGGGATGGATATGATGTCCCAGGCCCTGTTACTGGCCAAGAAACCTCATATTTTAATAGCAACACCTGGAAGACTTGTGGATCATCTAGAAAATACAAAGGGATTCAATCTACGCTCCCTTAAATATTTGGTATTACTATTCATATTGATTAATTTATTGTGCGCATGTGAAGTAGATTAACTGTAAATATTTTATGTAATTTCAGGTAATGGACGAAGCTGATAGAATATTGAACATGGATTTTGAAGTAGAAGTAGATAAAATATTACGTGTAATCCCACGCGAGAGAAGGACTTTATTATTTTCGGCAACGATGACAAAAAAGGTACAAAAACTTCAAAGGGCTTCATTACAAAATCCAGTGAAAGTGGAGGTATCCACGAAATATCAAACCGTAGAAAAATTGCAACAGTACTACGTCTTCATTCCCGTAAAATTCAAGGTACCTAGTCTTAATATGTCGAAAAGAATATTAATAAAAATTTGGAAAATTACTTGAAACTCTGACAATAATTTTGTATCGCAGGACGTTTATCTAGTACATATATTGAATGAATTAGCCGGAAACAGCTTTATGATTTTTTGCGGCACTTGCAACAATACAATGCGAACTGCATTACTTTTGCGAAATTTAGGATTCATGGCGGTACCATTGCACGGGCAAATGTCGCAGAATAAACGAATAGCTGCCTTGACAAAATTCAAAGCAAAAAATCGTTCGATATTAATTTCCACAGATGTAGCAAGCAGGTATAGAAACGACTGGGTGGAATGTGTTTTACTAGTTATACGAATGACATCTTTATTCTTATCTTACCTGCAGAGGTCTGGATATTCCGCACGTGGACGTCGTTATAAATTTCGACATCCCGACTCATAGCAAAGACTACATTCATCGTGTAGGCAGAACAGCGCGGGCTGGACGCTCAGGACGTTCCATTACATTTGTAACGCAGTACGATGTTGAGCTGTACCAGCGAATTGAGCAACTGATTTCAAAGCAGCTTCCGCTTTATCCTACCGAAGAAGAGGAAGTAATGTTACTGCAGGAGCGTGTGGCTGAAGCACAACGTATGGTTAAGATGGTAAGCGTCACTTAATTTTCAAGCGCTTTAATTACACTTTCTTTTTATCTTTTGCATTTTAATTAATATTTATACACGCACGCACACAGTCGATCATTTACTGACAATTCGTATCATCCATTCGCACAATCAAAAATACTATACACAAGTAAAAGGTATTTGTGCAGATCTATTCGGCTGAAAGGCACCAGTGTATTTTCATCGACAGCTGCCAATGCGATTGTTTTGGTTCTGCCTGCGCCAGTAATTGTAAAAATTTTAACAGCCAAAAGTGAGCGAGTTCATTAGCAGTAAAATCCAACTGGTCCGTTTCAATTGAAAAGATCTGTACGCTACATTATTCGGGATTCCGGAAAGTTGATAAGTGTTGATATTCGTTTTATCGTAAGAACTTTAATAGTCATTTCTTTTCACTTATAATCGTATCGCCTAGTCACAGCTGCGTTTTTATAAGATTAAAGTAATTATCATTCAAACGATCAATCGTGCTCCTTGTGTTTCGCTAGGAAATGAAGGACATCGAGGAGAGCAAGAAATCGGGAAAAGGCAAGAAGAGGAAAGATGGGACTGGTGACAATGACGACGACACCGAGCATTCCTTCGGCGTCAGGAAGAGAATAAAGGGTAAAGGGAAGGGGAAGAAGGGCTGATTGGCCCCAATTTACTTCTTGTGCTTTCTCCTTCTTTTTTTTCCTTTTATATTACTTATAAAAATGGAACCGCACTACTTGTCCTTTGTATATTCCTCAAATTTACATCCGTCAATAATGTATATTCAGCCAAGCAATGAGTATGTTCAATTTTCCTTTTCCCGTTAACGTAACTGCGTTGCTCGCCTTGACCGAAGGAATAAGGAACACGACGCTGCGGGTAGCAAGGTTGCCAATGATAAAAAAAAAAAGAAACGTAGATCGAACACAATGGAAATAAGGAAGCGCGTCTAAATCGTGTCGCGCACGCGATTAAATGAAATAATTAGCAAGATACAAAAAATAATCACGAAAATCATGAAATGCGCGGTGGTCTTATACCTGGTGTAGGTACATATCGCAATGATTACTTAATTCTTAAATGTAGGAGACCACGAAGAAGTCGATAGGACGCGATCGGTCACACCGATCTTGAATAAAAATAAAAAAAAAAGAAGAATCAGGATATAGAAAATAATCTCCAAAATACAACAAGCATCTCAGACGTATGTACAAAAATAGAAAATATTGTTGCAAAACCGATACCCTGTACTCTGCACGCCGAAGAGTATAACAAACATGAAAAAGAGAATGAAAGAAAGAAAAGAAATAAACGAGAACGAGTGCAAATAAGATCGAGGAGGATACGGGCGAACGCAAAGTGAAATAAAAGTTTCGCGAAGAGACGATGTAAAAAAAAAAGTAAAAACAGAGAGGGGGAGAGAGAGAGAAAGAGAAAGAGAGAGAGAAACACATAAAAGCGAAAAATGCATCGCGGAGCGCAAACGAAGAATTACAATAAGAGGGGATGGCTATATTCCATAATATTATTATTTCACTATTTCTACACATTCTGTACAGTAAATTCAATTTAAGGGTCTTTTTCATACCTCAATATAACTTTATACAAAAAGGCTACTTATAATCTAACATTAAGACATACCATATAGCATGAGCGCCCGCCACCACGCCAGTTGAGGGCTGGTGGGCCGCACGCATGTTTGTACTGGTATTACAGAGTCAGTCGCCAGCGAGTATAAACTTCGTCCTCCTCATTCTCGGCCTATCACACACCGCGTTACGATCATTTTCTCAATGCTCGATCATCGACGATCAGCGAGTCCCGTTAACTTCGGTCACACTCGGACACCCTCGTGTACGTTTTCGCGTCTGTTTTGTTTTCATTTGAGCTGCAACGAGCAGCGTGTTCATATTTCGTCCCTCAGGGCTACGATTGGGTTTGTGAGTGATCAAAGGGTTGCTTGCGGGTTGAAGTTCTTTGTTTTAGTTCGTATGGGACTTTTAAGTTCTTCGGGGGACAATCAGTGTCAAATGGTGAGGGAAAGTGATGGAGACAGGGTGGGGGAGGGCGGGGGATCGTTTTTGCGTTGACGGAATTTTTTATCGCCATTTCGTATCGGCATTTGGTATCTTTTCTCTCCCTTTTTTTGTCCGTGTTTCTTTTTTTTTTTTCTTGCTATTATTGAGACAATTCCGAGATATAGATTTCCTTTTTTTCTCTTCATTTTCCCTCCTCATCCACTAATTTATACCGATAAATGAAGAGTTATATTTTGCGAAAATATAAGTATATGAATTGTAAAAAATAAAATCTGTCTTTTCATTCTTTTTTCTTTTTTCTTTTTTTTTTTTCGATAATACCGGTACAGAAATAGTGTACTTCCTTTTTTTTTAGGGGGGGAGAAGACAGGGCAGGGAAGGAGATTTTTTTTGTTTAGGAATTTCGCCTGACGGTGCCTTATTTTTTGCCGAGCCGCTCTCTCACTCTTTCTTTTTCTAGCGTTCTCTCTCACACGTTCTCTTCTTTCTTACTCTCGCTCTCACTCTCCCTCCTTCATTTTCACTCTCACTTTCACTCACTCTCTCACTCTCTTTCGTATTGTTCTTTGTTTCTTTCTCCGTATGTGTGTGTGTGTGTGTTCGTCGTGCTTAGTTGAGGTCTCGGTCCTCTAAGTACTTGTACTCGAAGGTAAAGCCTTCCTTTTTACGCTGGCCCCACTTCTCGTAGTCGAAGTAAATGTACGTCCCCTGTAAATAGATTAAACGAATTCCAGCAAGTGCACGAAGAATCCCCGAAGAAGGTCCATTCGTCATACGGGCATTGGACTGTCCACTTAATTTTCAATCTTATCTAAAGTATACAACGCATTTCCCGAAAGACCTATGTCGAATGAGATTTTGATTTTGATGTAAGATAAAGAGGGCGATGGTTACCTGCTCGTATTCCTCGTTGATGACCTTCGGCTCCTCGTGCCTCTGGAACCACATCATGTACTTGGTGTGGAACCTCCAGCTCTGCTTCTTCAAGGCCTTTGCCGCAAGATACTGACCCTTCGAGCCTTCCATGTAATAGAAGATGAAGAAGAGGGTCTCCGTGGAGAGACGCTGGAAGAACTCGACCGTGTCCGAGTGGGGAAGTTGTACCTGGACAAAGAGTAAAACGTAGTCACGTGCCAATAATCGATGCTTATACAAACGAGTTGGAAATTCTAAAGAATAAAAGTTCCAGATAAATAAACGTTGATATATGTACGGATTGTGTGTGTATATACCTGCTGGTAGTAAGACGGCGTGGGACATAGATTTCTGGGTAGGTAAGACCTAAGCCGTTCCGAGTCCGAAGGATGAGGCATATGATAATAGGCAGCCTCCATCATCTGGAACTGAAGCTGGTGCTCCTTTTGCAAGGGCACCGGGCCTAAGGGCGCAACGCCCAGTAACGGCGGAATGTGTGCCTCGGAAGTGGCGCTGGTGGGTTTCACGGAGCCGTCGAAGATGTTTCTGGATGGCTCGGAGGCTGGTATTTCAAGACCTGCTCGGACAATGACTTGTTGGGCAATAGATTTAAGCGAGGACATGCCGTCAGGAAGCTTAGGGATGAGACCGTTGGCAGTGGACGGTGCTGGTGAGCACGAATTGTTGCTGCCATTGTTCGTGCTGCTGGTGTTATTGTTGTTGTTACTGTTGGTATTGCTGTTACTGTTACTGGTGTTGTTGTTGTTGTTGTTATTGTTGTTGTTGCTGCTGCTGCTCGTATTGATCGTAATTGGCTGTAGGGGCGAGCTGCGACTACTCGTGGTGGATTGTGGCGAGGTCGAGAGCGGCACCGGGGTGATGAGTTCCGCTTCGCTACTCGTGTGGTTCTGACTGGGCAGACTGTGCTGACCGTGTTGAGATTGAGATTGCGATACCTGCTGGGACACTTGCTGCACCGGCTGCTGCAACGGGACTATGGGTTGCGATATCGGTGCGATCTGTTGCACCGGCTGCGTTACACTCGACGTGACGCTCGACGATGACGATGACGAGAGCAGACCGTTTTCACTGCTATGAGCTGCAACATCCATTTCACAATTCGAGCATGATATGTACTTCTACCTGGTGCACGACCACGACACAGCCTCCTCGTCAAATGTGGATACTTACAGGATGTTTTACTGGAGGTAGAATGGATGGCTTGGGAGTTGCTGTGTGAGGCAGCGACGGTGGCAAAGTTCCCGGCATTACTCGTCGCGACGTGATTGCTGATGGAACTGGGCGAACTGTGGCTCGATGTCATGGGAATGGTCTTGCTCGGTGTGCTGCTTAACAGCAGGCTCGGCTTTATGTTGGCAGTGCTTCCCGTCGTTGGAATGCTCGCCTGCGAGTTCATCAGCGGTCTCACCGCCATTGGTTTCACAGGCTACAAGTAAAAGGAAATGGACGAATAAATATTTTTAATCGCGTTCGTGAAAGTAGAATGAAATTTTTGTAAAATAAATTATAAGAAGTTACTAACCTTAGTTTTCTTATCAGTATCGGTGGAACTATCGCTCGAATGATTGTGCATAGTAGAGCTAAGCGGCGGCGATGGTATCGGCGAAGTACCAGAATTCGTTGACGTTGGTGTACCACCAGTTTCGTTACTGTTATTACTATCGGTGGTCGCCGATGACGGTATACCTACGCCGGAGAGTTCCACCTCGTCGAGACCGATAATATCGTCGTAGATATACTCGTTCTCCTCAAAGTCAGGTTCCTGTGAGGATTCAATATAATACTCCACGTCGTCCTTTATCCTCTTAATCTGTAACAGGGAGTTAGCAACACCTTTGTATTACACATCCACTTAAAATTCAAGTGTAAGACGACAACGAGTCAAACCAAAACAAACACTCACTGTATTGACTTCGACCGACATGTTGTCCAACATCCGGAGGAGTGTTTCGAGCTTTCGGATGTGGTATCGGTGCTTCTCGAGCTTCCCCTTAAGCTCGTCCATTCTGTCTTGCTTATCTTTATCCAACCTTTTCTTCTTTCCTGCTAATAGAGACTCGATCTCCGACTCAAAGGTGTCGAGCTACATCAAACATAAACAATAGATACGGTTCCGTCAACGTGAAAGCTTTACGAATGCTAATTCTTTTTTTTTTTTTGGTTCACGTCGTTTAATATTATCATCGCGTATGTAAGGTGTATATATAATTCGCTGTAAATATACAAGTACGAACTTGTAAGTTAAGAGCGTCTATAGAATTTGCGAGCCAGTTGCTGACTTCTTCTCGTTCCTTTTGCGCGGGATCGAGTTTTTGCGCTGCTCCCAATCCTTCCTTAGAGTAAGCCTTCGTTTTCGTCTCCCTCTCGACGACCTTAAACCTTTCCATTTGCTGAAAGGTGCAAATAAGCATGTTTTATACGATTATAATCGAGGATGATAATTAAAGATACGTTTTACGCGATTTAGCTCATGCTTCGACGGATGGATTTGGATGGACCGGATGTTACGGATAGATGGCTTACAGTTTCGATTAGCTTCCGGTAATCGAGAAGCGTGCTCTTATCCTTAATCTCGCCAGAAGCGATCCAGCTCTTAATCTGGTCGCGTAACCTCTGCAACTTCTTGATCTCCTTCTTAAGATCGGCCTCGTACTTCTCCTTCTGATTGCTGTTCGTGGCATTGTGGACCTTTTGCCAGATGTCCTCGAATGTCTCCACGCCCTCCGTTACTTTTTTAAGGCACCTGTCTATTTCACCTGCCGTCCGACATACACTCGTATCAATATATATCAGGCTTATGACATTATTAGTGTGGTGCGATTGCTATAACTACATTTGATGCTGGTATCGCTACTGCTAAGAGTATAAGAACAAGACAGAACTACAGTAATAAACTTTTCTTTAGAGTTTATCATGTGTACTATTTTATTCAAAGTTTCAATGGTGTTCACAGAGCATGATTTTAGAGATCAAATTTAATACTATCGTAGCTTAATGTATGAGAAGAAAAGATATTCGGTGTCTTTAAAGGAAATAGTAATTACATTTTACTGATAATTAAACGAAACTACTTTACGTAGAACTTAAGAGAGTTAAGTATGACATACTTTTATTGAAACTTTAATATTCCTCAAAAGTAAGACAATAAATTTCTGATTCATAAATTTGTAAGTTACTTCAATGATGTTCTCTAATGCTAGTGATAAATAAGATAAATGTCTTTGCGTCTTAAACTTATCAGTCATGAATAGTATATGGCAAAGAAAAACATACGATTGAAATAGAAGTTTATCTCAAAATTAATATCATAATGTAAACTAATGTCTGATCTTATTGGGAGAATGATGTTTTGATATACAATGTACATAAACAATTTATCTCTTTGAATTAAAGTAATATTAAACTGATTGAATGCTTGAAAAATACTGGAATATTTCATATCCTGTTACATTTTCAAGCTTATCTTAATAGCCTGTATGTAAATCTCCTGAAAATATGAAAAGTTTAAGTGATAACAATAGAATCTACAGCTTTCATCTGCAATACAAAATCACATTAGAAAATCCAGTAATAATTCAACTTGGTGCTTCTAACAATACAAAGATGAAAAATAATATTAGGTATAAACAAAAGATTGGTAGCACGATGATTCATTGCAAAATGATATTATCCTTACATAAAGAATAACAAACACATTGCAATAATCGCTATGAAACCTAAGGTTAAAACAAACAACACAACTGTGACAGACCTCTTCCAACTGATAGTCCCTAAAAAGAAGCCAGTGCATATCAAAAGAAAAATAGCCATTCCCACAACTAAAACCAAAACGAAAAACCTTCACCAGTTTCGTGCTTCAAGAATCATTCCACATCTCTCACAACCGCCAGGACGAGTTTGTATCTTAGATATTGAAGATACCCACAGTGAGATTCATCGAAAAGCAAAGTTGATCTAATTTCATAGAAGAGAAGCCAAAATTTGCCAAAGATATTTTGAATGAGGTATCATACCAAACTATCGCGGATAATTATTAATGAAACGGCAGAGAGGCAGGATAGGGTGAAATCCATGGCGAAGCGAATGTGGAGTCGAGTCGAAGCGGCAGTAAAGAGTTTCTCATAATCGTAGATGTAAACATGATGGAAAGAGGTTCTCCTCACCTTGCAACTTTCTCGTCGCAGCCATGGCTATGTAAACATATGGTAGAATGATTCGGGCATAGTCTGGACGTGGTGGAAAATAAATACAGCGAAATATCTCGCTATTGAGACGAGTGCGAGTCGGTGAGGTATTATTCCCCGTATAATATGGGAGACTCGGGCACAAGATGGCTTCCGTTTTCAAATGACAACGAGCGACCGTCCGCCACAGAAGATGGGCCCGCCGATTTGGCCCACGATGAAACCTTTAACCTCGTTCTTTCCACGCCGATCTTCTAGATCGACCGGCTCTCCTTGATCGCCGACACGCTGAGATACGCGGACGATGACAGCATCGGTAAACGATATATACGATTTTACTGGATAACTCGAGCGGTATATTATGCATTGGCGCATACACACATACACATTCTAGCGATCCTGCTTCTACGCACACACCATATGCGATCTTCTGCGTTCCTAAAGTGCATGAGAATCTTCGACCAATCCACGTTCACGACGTTTATAATTTAGAACATGTCGGCTGCTCTCATTGGTCGTTGCATTTTGGATACACGAATACGTTACAGTGATCTCTTTTGATACGCCATGGTTCATGTGATAATTTGATAAGATTTTGCAGTTAGCTACACAGTAATTTGAAGCGGGCTTACGGTTTTCTTGTGTATTTTTTGCTCTCGCCATTGTTGATTAGAGACGCTTGTGGGATTTACAAGAAACGAGAAGAGTGCGCCATAGCAGCTTTGTGCCAGCCATCGAGTGTGGGTGGTGTATCACGTCAGCCTATTAAAAACATGTATAACTCACCATTAATCATTTACCATTGTTGTTTAGTACTTCGAGCGTTTGATATAGTTGTTTGTTTTTCGTTTTCGCTTACATTGTAATTGATAATTTTGAAATGACAGATTCTTGTGGAGACCAGAAAATAAGATTACGCAGGAGATGAAAGTACGTGTGCCAAGCTTCGCTGTACTGTTGGCACATAGTTAGTAGTGTCAATTTCAGTCGCACTCAGCGCATGTTTTTCGAAAGAGAAGATTCATGATTGGTTGGAAATATTAAGGGGGCGTGGAAAAATGAGAATCAGCTGTGCAGCGCTGCACTTTTCAAAGCTAGCAAATAGCAATGGTAGAAGTTTTTAAAACTTCAAAGAGATAGTATTAACGAAGAATGTACAAGAATCCATGGAAGAGTCGGCAAGACTGCAGAATAAAACTCCTTCTTGAAGGACCACATGTAACGATAACTAAACAATCCACAGTTAACTTCAAGGAGGAGTATGTTCTGCAGTTTATGGCCAATTTCTTCACCTTCGGATAAAATCTATCCTGCGCATAAACTCCTAAAACATGAAAATGATTGGTTAGCTGGGGATTTATCCGCAGGATAAATTTTATCCAAAGATGAAGAAATTGGCCATTAGCCGAAGAATCTGATAGCTGGATTAAATAAGTCGCATTTCCGACTTTTACAAAGTTGGAGGTACCACACAGCTAATTTCATTTTATCACGCCCCTTTACTCCTCCAGCAAGTGAAGGATCGTTCACTTCGGAGAACATGCGCTATAAGTAGCTTAAATTATTATTAATTTTTTAATAAACAATAAGAAGTTTTTTCGCAAAGGAATTTCGTGTCTTCTTCAATTAAATTTCTTAGTTGAAAACGAAAATAGCGACATCTGATGGGTTGTTATGCAAACTAGGGAATAGAGGTGGCACTTCGTTCCATTTGCCAATGTAATAATCACAGTTTGAATGCACCATGTGCTCGTTGTGTATAGCATCATAAAGTTTAATAATTATTTATAAAATATTGTATTATTGGTACGTTTGGCAGTGTGGCTGTTTCAATTTGTGTATTGCTATTAATGGTATTGCTTTATACGATTTCAGTATCCGCAAAACGGTAACGTTATACAGGTATCAGATTTTTCATAATATTTTTATGATTATATGATTAACTAGTTAATAGCGATATTATTTGATGCGAAGAAATATATCTTTTATAACTTTTTTTCATATGTCTAAATATTATAATTTTTCTTGGAGTCTTATGATATAAAAGATATTTTCTCAGTATAACCTGCATCGTGCTATTCTTTGCTTTTCTATGTTTGTTCTTTTTTACGTACATATGTATGACTGTGTATATAATAATTAATTTATGTAATGTTTATTAGAATTCAGCATGGGAAGAAAAGCAAAATTTGATGGAACAGTTGTCCCAACTGGTCCAGGCAGAAAAGCTAAGAAACAGAGTGATCCTACGTTTCCAAAAGGATTAATAGGTACTACATAGAATTATTGAAGACACATGACATATTGGACAAACACAGTTAATTATTCTTTTTATAGAAAAAACTTCTGGACCTCTGAGTCGCCATCAAAAGCAAAGAGCAAAGAAGAGACTCTTAAAGAAGAATCAGAATGAAAAATCTCGTGAGCCTAAGGCAAAAAAGTCTAAAATATCTAAACAGGTTGTTAAAAAAGAAAAGGTTCAGTCTTCTGAAGATGTTAGTGTATTTTTAATCATTTATCTTTATTTACTATTATTATATATTTGTCGGTAAGGAAACTATTACATGAGATTTGCTAACAAATAGGATAACGAAGAAGAAGACGATGCAAATGAAACTCCTGTAGAGGAATCTAGCGAAGAGGAAGAACAGGATAATGAAGGAGTTGAGCAGAATCAGTCTCTTGGCTTAAAAAGTGGAGCACCTGACAGTGACGATGCAGACAGTAGTGAAGAGGAGGAAGAAAATGACGATCAAGACGATGACGACGAGGACGACGATAATCTCCTACCCATTGAAAAAGCCAACAAGAGATTAAAGAAAAAGCAGGAAAAAGAACGGTAATTATTGGAAGCATTGCTGCTAAATTTCCTAGATAAAATTGTCACCTAAATGCTTATAAATTTCTATAGAAAACTTGCAGAAGATGAAATGAAGGATATTGCCACGCAGCAAGATATTTTCACATTTCCTACAGAAGAAGAACTTGCAAATCCAACGAGTTTAAAAGACGTTCAGCAAAGAATCCGCGATGTAATTATGGTTCTGTCAGACTTTAAGAGGCTACGAGATAAAGACAGGTGAGTTTGAAAAGAAACATTGCTTTAATACAAGGAATAGAATTGTTATTAAAAACTATTATTCCTTTCCATTTTGTTTCAGGCCAAGAGTCGATTACATGGAGTTGCTCAAAGCTGATTTATGTACCTACTTCAGTTATAATACTTTCCTTATGGAAAAACTGATGCAAATCTTTCCCCTTAACGAACTTCTCGAATATCTAGAAGCAAGTGAAGTGCAGAGACCTATGACACTTCGTACAAATACTCTAAAAACACGACGTCGAGATTTGGCTCAGGTATTAACATTTAAAGGATAAAGACCTTTGTTGAATAATGAAATATTTATACAACGTTAATTTACAAAATTTTTTACAGGCATTAATCAACAGAGGAGTAAATTTAGATCCAATTGGAAAATGGACAAAGATTGGATTGGTAGTTTATTCTTCCCAAGTGCCAATGGGAGCCACACCTGAGTATTTGGCTGGCCATTACATTCTACAGGGCGCTTCAAGTTTGCTACCAGTAATGGCGCTTGACCCAAAAGAAAATGAAAGGATCCTAGATATGTGTGCAGCACCTGGTGGTAAAGCTTCGCACATTGCTGCCCTAATGAAGAACACCGGAGTTCTATTCGCCAACGACATCAATCAGGATCGAATAAAGGCTGTGATTGGAAACTTCCATCGCCTCGGCATCGTTAATTCGGTTATCTGTAGCTACGATGGAAGAAAAATTTCATCTGTAAGTTCTTAATTCATCATTAATTCACTAAAATCATTAAAGTGTCATAAACTATTATTATTACCTTGCAGGCAATCAAAGGGTTTGACCGTGTGTTACTGGACGCCCCGTGTACAGGTAATTTCAGTTAAATTCACTTTAATATTTCTTTAAAAAAATTATATTTATGAAATTAATTTTATTATTAGTTATTTTTAATAACACAACTTCATTCTCTTTTTCAGGTACTGGTGTAGTGGCCAAGGATCCAGGTGTAAAAACAAATAAAGATGAAGTTGATGTACAGAGATGTTGCACCTTACAGCGCGAGTTGCTTTTGGCTGCTATAGACTGTGTAAATGCTAGATCGAAAAGTGGTGGAACAATTGTCTATTCCACCTGTTCAATTTTGCCTGAAGAAAACGAATGGATTGTTGATTATGCATTGAAGAAACGGGATGTAAAGGTCGTTCCTACCGGGTTAGAGTTTGGTGCAGAAGGTTTTGCAAATTATAGGCAGCACCGATTTCATCCTTCGTTGAAACTCACGCGACGATTTTATCCGCACGTTCACAATATGGATGGTTTCTTTGTGGCTAAACTCAAAAAGTTCTCCAATATCATTCCTAAGAAGGACACGCAAAAGGACGAGGAGGAGGAAGAGGAGGAGGAGGAGGAGGAGAAGGAGGGCGGCTCCGAGTGACTGTAACGTTAATGATACCGAATACAGGAATATTGTTTTTCTGATTATAAATGATGAAATGTTTAACGAGTGGTATTTCTGTTTATTTATTTACCGCCACTGAACCTTTGAACAATAAGAATCTGTAGTAAAAACATATTTACATTGTAATTACAGGTAGAATATTTTTTCGTGACTGTATTTTTGAGATCCTTTCTCAAATTATTTAAACATCCCTACGGTGTACAGAGAACGCAATATTTATAGTTTATACAGGTTTTTTAAATGTATTACAAATGGAGAATACAGAATTTGTGGAATTTAATTGAGTTATTTTAGTGAAAGAAAATACTTTTCAGCTGCTGCTCGCATAGCCTCTTGACTTCATCTAAAAAATGACACCATTTTAATGACATTCATATAATTAATGTCGTAGGACAATTTATGTAATTGATCGAGTTACCATCAATCTCTATTAAATTTGCATTTTTCTGTTGAATAACAACGAAAAATTCACGAAGATTTGATAGCTTTCCTACTACCCAGTAATCGCTCATTGTTTTTATAATGACTTCGCCAGCTTCTTTCAATCTATGGTGATTTAAATAATGTTATTTATATAATGCAGTTAATCTGGCACATCTCCTCATTGGAGGAGGCAACCATAAGGAAAGGAAGAAAGGATATTGCAGTTAAAATTTATAAAAATAGTTTCTTTAACTTACTTGTTAGTATCGTTATTTATGTCCGTGATGATTCGAAGAACTTCCGGAGTTGTAAGGACATTCGAACATCTTCTATTGTCTAAGTGAATGGTACTTTTATAAGCTAAATTCAATTTGTTGAAATATAAATACTTTGGACTTGAATCTGCAACAATTGTGACATGCTTTGAACACTGTTCAGCCACTGAACTAACTAAAGTTGTCAACTGTGGTCCAAGGAAGGTGTCCAAGCTTTTAAAAAAATCCATTACTAGACTTGTTTTACCTATGACAGAAATATTCTTATAATGTCTACTGATAACATGGATAAAAATTTAATTGGTTTGTACTTACTGTCTACGAAGAGACATATAGTTGCACTAAGAGCTCGATAAACTACTAAATATAAAGAGATAGGTTTTGTTGAGTAATTTATGTATACTCTTGGCAACTTTCCAGTTCCATTTGGTTCATTAATGCTTGAAGGTCCAGTAACGAATCTATTAGGATGAAATTGAGCGAGCCAATTATAATATTAAGCCGTTCCTGTCGTTGATAGTTTCATAACTTACTTTCCATAGTGAGAACTTGTAAATGGTGATGGTGAGTTTCTTGGCATTGAACCACCGTGCAATTCTTTTTCCAAATATGCCGGCAAAAGAGTACTTATTAGATAATTGTAAACTACTTGCATGTCTTCTGGATCCAAGCCACTCCTGTTAAAAAAATTATAATTTTTAGAATATTTCTATACAAAATACCTGAACAGTTAAACAAGAGTAGAATATAATTTACCAGACAAGCTGATCATTATAGAGAAATGCTGTATATTTAACTTGGGAAAACATTGCCTCCACAAGATTCATGAAGCACTGCACCCGAAGAAAAGTTGTCTTATCCAGGGGTAAAAATTGCAGTCCTTGGAAAACATCGAGTATGTCACTATTGTTCAGTTTTAGAGATAGCAGGTACTGAAAAAAAAATTTTGGTATTTATAACTTTAGGGAAGTAAGTTTGAAAAAGCTGTTTTAATGCAATGTATGAAATAGATAGATACTCTTGAATAAAAATGATCAAGCTTATGTTTTAGTAGTAGAACTGATCCACATTCAGGGTCATTGAGTATTGTATCGAAAGAACCCATGAACAATCTAAACATTGTGTAAGTTTGTCTAAGAATAGCCTGACAAACATTGCTGGAAACTTCTTCATTCTGATATTCCATGAATTGTGTTCCATCTTTTACTTTCCATACACGCGGAACACCAACGATCTATTAAAAAAGATTGATTACTATCATTCCATTTGACAGCAGTAGTAAAAGTAATACATTGTTATAGAAAAGATTAATATACCATAACCATCCAGAAATCTGGTTCTGGTTGGAAATAAATTTGTCTTGTTTTGTGTGTGTGGCAATAGTCGCATGCTTGTCCAGGATTAAAAGATCTAAAATTAATACAATAATTATGTGGGTATTCAATGAAGATAAGTGTATTTATTTACTCTGTGAATTTTATTATTGCTTCGCTCAATCCAATATTTTTTATTTGAGAATCCAGATCTATCTTCGATGGATAGTAATACAAAATTTTCTTTTCTTCCTGTAACACGAAAGTTATTTCTCTGATTTCAGATTCGTCAACCTTGTTAATAATTTTTTAAATTATTAAAAATCTATAACCATATTACCTCTCCTTCCTTTTTGGCATATGTTCCATTAAATACATAAAAGTGTTCCAGTGTAATTTCTGGCTTGGCAGACATTTTACTAGTTTCTGTTAATAATCTTAATCAATTAGTAAATATAAACACGGCTTGGTAAAACTTTCCACACTTATTTATTAACAACGATGTTGCTGTCAAAGTGACAGCTAACCTTTCAAGATAAAATAATCGTCACAGAGTGTAATGAATATAGAGACGAAACGCACTCAATAAAATCAAACGATAAGAATTGGTACTTTAGTTTACTTTGAATAAGAAATTTGATGAAGTTTACCATCTCATACATGAAACTTAATGCTTGTTGTCCTGACTACAGAGGGGAGCGAATAAACAAATTTGTATATTTTCTGTAAACAGGACAGATAATGAAGTACCAGAAACATTAACCAAGAGTGATTACAATTTCATTTTTTTAACACAAAATGATTAATATTGCTCATCCGAAGGTGTCGACGAAACCACCGATAAATAAAATTCCACCATCGCGTAAAAATTCGATGAATTTTGAAGAATTTCCGACCCTCAAAAAACCGGTTGATCCGCCTACGAGTAATTGTAAAGAAATTGAAATGGGGATCGATGCGATGATAAAAAGTCTCGAGAGTGACGCGAAGAAATTACAAGCTACCAGTGATTGTAATCAAAATGTTATTGAACCAAATTCGTGCTCGTTTGAACAATTGTGTAGCATGATTAATGATCTCGAACACAACACTTCCGGAGACCGTATAAATTATCCTGAGAAGAATGAAGCTCATCTTGTGGAAGAAAGATACAAGAATCAGGTCGTCATTTCATTTAAATTATTTGAAGCAGGTTTTTCGTATTTTTTAAGCATGAATTTATAATGGTATTACTTTTCATCCATACAGGTGGAACCGGAAAAGGATTGTTCCAATCAACTCTGCAGTGCAGCAGGTTCTACCTATGAAGATATAATGTCATTTTTGGGAACGTTAGAGCAGGATGGTAAATCATAAGAATATATGAAAATACCTGAAAATCGTTACATTTACACTAGTATATGATAAGTACAATGATATACCTGCATTCTACTTTTCCTTAGAAACGGGATACCTCAATGATGGTCAGATTGAAAAATCGGATAAGAATTCAAAAAGCATTCTACAGGAATTATTTACTGAGAATCAGTTTCATTACTGCCCCGGTTGTAACAGGTAAAAATCATTGCATAAAAATTGTCAGCAATATCCCCTTAGAAAAATACATCTCTTGCTCTTTTCGAAATATTTGTAGAAACAATACAGCCGTGAATCTCGTACCGAATACATTGAAGGAGGATCTGGCAACCGCGAAACTGCAACTGGAAGAACGGGAAGCTACGATAAGATTTTTGAAAAATGAACTCCGCACCGAACGGCAGTTAGCTTGTGAGAAAATCGAAGCGCAGACAAAGCAGCACACGGCGGCTCAACAAACGCAAAAGTCAAAGTATCAAACCGTCGTGAAGCGACATCAAAAGTTCATCGAGCAGCTTCTGTCCGAGAAGAAGGATTTGTCTGAAAAATGCAATTCTCTGGCAGAACGCATCAAGGAGATGGAAGCCAAATATTTTCGGGAATCGAAAGTCGTAGCTGAGAGACATACCGTGGAATTGCAACGCGCCAGGGAGCTTTGTGCGGCTAGCGAAAAAATCCGTCGCGAACGATGGTTAGAAGCCAAAACATCTAAGATTAAGGTGTACCTTTCGTATTTTATTTATTTATGCGTTTGTCAATGGCGGTACGGTAAGAATAAATTTCATGACACGTCCAAGCATTCTTTATTATGGGTCTGAGGGCGATACTTGTATATCAGACACTGTATAGTTTTTATACGGTCAACTGATTTTAATCCAATAGGAAATGACGGTGAAAGGTCTTGAACCGGAACTTCGCAGTATGGTCGAACAGCATCAACAAGAAATCCAGGAGATACGTAGCGCACATATTAAAGAGTTACAAGACTTGGAATTGAGAACTATACGGCGTTCTAATCAGCAACTTGAACAGCTGAGACTCGAATTGGTGGCCAGTCATGAAAAAATGATGAGCAACGAGAAAGAAATCCTTAGAGCCAGGTGTGATGCAGTCGTTTTATGAATCTACGATTATCTACGGGCATTGTTATTTCATTAGGTACGAGGAAAAAATGGAGGAGCAAGAAAACCTGTTTCGTACTCAGCACAGAAAACTTATCGACGAATTGCAGCAGGAGAGAAATTTGTTTGTGCAGCAACAAGCGAAGATGCATTCCGAGAAGGATGCTGCGGTGCAACAGGCTTATTCTCAGTTTCAGGTTTAAAAATTGGATTATTTTATTATTTCGAATACACACAGTCACTTGCGGAATTGATTGCATTATTTAGGAAAAGATAAATGCCTTGAATCGGCAGCATCAAATTGAGAAGAAATCTTTTCAAGAATCGTTACGAGTTGAGCAGGAAACATGGATGGAGAATTATCGTAGGCAACAGAGCGTCAAATTCGAAAGGGCCGAAGGGAAAATTCGCGAAGAATGTAATCGCGAGCGGGACAGGCAGATTGAAGTAGCGATCGAAAGACTTGAAAGGGAGACGCGCGACATGAAGAATGATTTACAGAAAAGCTCACAAAATAAACTCAGGTGAGCACAATGAAATCAAAGATGGCAGTTCTGCATTGTGTTTAAGGTATACAATGTGATTAAATGTAATTCGAATTTAAGGAGTTTGAAGGAAAAATACGAGACTGAATTGCAAGACGCTGCTGAGAATGAACAATTGTTAAAGAGCAAAGTGACGTCGATACAAGAACGTTTGAAAGATACTGAAAATCAATTGGAAATTTCTGAAAACAAATTGCGAGATTGCTCCTGCGATTTGAATGCTTGTAGACAGGTAAGTATCTTAAAAGTTCGGCAAAAGTTCATTTGCATTTTCAATATAATTTATATTAATAATTGGCGTGCAGTCGATGGACAAAATGAAAATGGAACGCGACAATGCGAAACGGGTTGTTCGCCAAGAAATTGAAATGGAAAAACGTGGATTAGAGGAGAAAATTTCATCCTTGTATCGTGAATTGGCGGAAAATAATTCGAATCGAGAAGCTTTAATGGGTCAAGTGTATAGCAGGTAATACAATATATTGGTTATGTTATAATACAATTGTCTGGTCACAGAATTTAATTCATGATTTAGAATCTAATCTTCCATACTTTCGTAGAATTAAATTGATCGTCACTCAGAAGGATTTGTTAATTCGAAATCTGAAGGAGGAAGTTGAGGGAATGAGAAAACGATGCGATCACTTAGAAAAATTATTAGATCATCAGCGGAAGGAATATGTACTAAAGTCCTTATAAATAATTAATGTCTAAACTGTAAATAATATATTTTCTAATACACTATACAACTATGTATACATATACAATTTTATAAGCGACTTGTTTTTTTTTTTTCTTAACACCAAAAATCACTGAAACTAGAAGTTTCATATTTTTCGAAATCAAGCCAATTTGAGATTTAAACTGAATTTATAAAT
>JARQSV010000516.1:1031964-1083797 GCA_030142285.1 Calameuta idolon | reverse complement strand
AATCACTAGTATCATGCGAGTACCTGTAACAATGTTTTTGTAATATTTTTTTGCTTAAATTCTTTTTTGGCCCAAGCTACCAGTGCTTCCTGTAAGTTAAGTAAGAGTTGACCACGCCACTTTGTAGCTCCAGCATCCAATTTTTCTGCAACAGCCAGAAGGTCACGACACAATTCAATACGTCTTTCCAATCGTTCAGTCATAATTTCATTTGCAGTTCCATATTCCCCACTGTACAATTGTGTCAGTGCATATTTCACTTCAATTACATGACTGTTGGTTTCATGTAAGGTATTTCGGTAACGTTCTAAAAATGCTTCCAATTCATTTGGATCAGTTAATTGCAGAGAACGAATTTCCGAACGAATCACTTCATCGTTCCAAGTCATCTGGAAAAAATCAAAGCAACTCGAATAATATTACAAAAAGTCTTAGTTAATTACTCTAACCTTTTAAAAAAGTCTCACTTGATTTGCCAGTGTAATTTCACCACAGTCATTACATTTCCAGTCAGCAATACAATCCAGTGGATCGGTACTGCAAACAAATCCAGAACATTGGGAACATTTCACTGATCCTGCATAAGTCCCAAATTCCGTAGGATCCGAACACCTGTTGCACGAACAATCAAAACACTTGGCAACTTTAAGATGAGCCCTTCTTCTAGTAGTGTTCCAAAGAGTCTGCGTGTACGTAGCCGTAAAAGATTCGCCTTTTGGTACAAATTTAGTCGTGTACAGAATTATTTCGAGAGTCTCAGGATCAAAAGTGTGTCTTGTGTTGGGCGAGCAATCATGGGACATCATGGCGGACCGATAATAGATTGCTCTGGCTCGCTGTTTCGATGCTCCACGGACATCGAATGAATTGGTATCAAGGATAGCACATACCTGGTACCAGATAAGAATGCGTTACAATTTTCAATTTAATCAAACTAATAATTCTTATTAAAGACTCGTAGCGACTAGGAATTACTAAAAGCGAGTCGAGTTTTAATAAAATACAAAAAAGTCAATCAATACCATATGTGCTGTGCCGCTACCAATGGACGGTCACATAGATATTTTGAGCAGTGATAAAGGAGGCTTACGTTTAAAATGTCTTTTTCCTCGTGTGGAAGTTTCAACATTTTTGTAATTATCGGTACAACGCCATAGCGGTACCCTTGATAGAGTCGAGTGTTATATCTCTCTTGAAGGTGTCCTTGTAAATAATTAAGTTTATCCTTATCTTGTTTGGCAAGCAACAAACACCTCAAGGGAGTCAGTATCCCGTAGGCTGGAGTTTTTTCAAAATTTCCAGATACGGCAGGCGCCTTGTAATTGGCCCTTACGAACACTTCGCATTCGTTAGCGTGTGGTTTTGCCTTGGAACAGGTCACGCTGCAAACTGGCCATCCACAACGTTCACAGTTTTCAATTACATCCCCTGAGAGTCACACAAGAAAGGTTGTACTTGCATAAATTAGAAATTAATTGGAAAAAAAAAGAAAAACGGATTAGAGAAGCATTTTTGTTTTAAGCGCTGGTTAACAAAGTTTTTTCGTAAAATTGTTAGTCGTGGCATCTAGGAATAATTATTTGATTCAGGCCAGTTCCCTGATGACCTGATCACCTTGTGTTCTGTTTGTACCGTGCGTACCTACCTTCGCCAATGGTTCGCCATGTCTTAGCAGCCGTTAGAGGCATAATTTTGTGAAATTGGTTATTTTTAGAAGAAATTCCTGCTTACCTGCAGGATTTATCATGGTGTGATACGATCGATTGATATACCTTTTGAAAATTCTCGATGACATCCCAGACAGACTGGCGAAGTGAAAGACTTGGGTCCCAAGATAAATGGAGGTTCGCGAAGTATTAACTCTCCGGGCTTCGTATCTCTCGTGGCAATTAGGTAGCGACCATATTTTTCAGAAAATGCTACCTTCGCAGGGCTGCATTGATCTTTGTGTTCCGGCGAATCTGACACTTGATGCTCTTGGCTACAATCAACTGCATTCTGGCAGCCGATGCACGGCAGACTAGCAGATTTCGTACATATCGGGCAATACTTAGCGTCGGACATTTTCTATAGGGAATATTACGAAATATTACCTACCATGGTATATTATCGACGTCATAAATATTACCGACGTTACGTTATATAGCTTTTCACTGTTGGTAAATATGAAATAATCTTTTGATGGTATAATCAATTATTTGGTTGCCGATAATTCTTTAAAAAATGAAAGTGCCACATGATTCGCATGTATCGCTTGAAAACTTTGTTCGAATTACTGACCGTCAGATGATTTTCATTCTCCAATTCATTGGAGTAAAAAACCAATTGGAATTTTTTGAAATACTATTTAACCAATTTTTTGAGCTTTATTTCTGTAGATAACAGACCACTATTTCTTTAGCCTTGACTCCTGTTCATACATATATCCAAAGAAACACAATGACGTCAACCAAAGTAGGTTCGCATATACACGAAGTCTAATTATAAATCACAAAAGCACTCATTTTCCAAACATTAAATAAGGAATATTTTAAAAAATCTTTTGCAAATACAAAAATTTATAAAAATACACAATGTGCAATGCATATTCCAAGTCTACCATTTCAGAATACACGTGTGTCCTTAGATAAAAAATAGAGAAATATTATAAATGTTTGAAAATTAAATTATATTTTGATAAGCAATTCGACGATTGACATATTTCATTCTATTTGTCACATCTTTTTTTTTCATTAAGGATAAAGAACACGATCCACGATACTTGCCTTCGAACTGCTCGGCGGTGGAAGAGCTACTGGACAGTTTCTATTGAGAATTTCTATTACGACATCGTTCCATTCTGGTCTACCAGCTCGTCAAAACGGAACAGAAGCTGCTGCCAAACCCATTAAACGCAAACTTTGAATTCCCTCATTCCAGAAGTCAATTTGATTCAGGATACTTTGGCGCATGCGCATTGCGCATATGCAAATGCCATGTCAATGCACTTCTGCCAAAGATACATAATGGTTTGAGGAAGTCAGCCAAAAATTTCTTCGGACTCTGGTATCCATATTACATATATATACATATTGTAACGTGACAAATTGATGAACCTCTCGGTAGTCCTACATATACCGAGAGCGCACTCGTTACAAGTAAACCGTAAGGACGCGCGGCTAATATCAACAACAGCCGATAGATGAAAAACAATTCCCGAAAGTGAATCCGCGGAAAATAATAAAAATAAAATCCGCTAGGGGGTTAGAGCTTCTCGCTAATCGATTTAGCATTTCATTTACTGATATAAGGCATTTCAAAAATCGAAATTCAAAAGAAAAGAACTCTACTTCAAAGTCAACAATCAACCGATACGTGAGTAACAGTAAAAGTGAGCGTGATTTAAATCTGCAAGAATAACGCATATTAAAATCATAAATTCGTGATAAAGTATTTGAGCTCGACTTATGCCCTTTGGGGACAGAGCATGGTTATTAGATAAAATCGCTGTTCATAATTTTTTCGGAGGTTGCAGCATACTGGCATTCGTTATTCAGCCCAGCCCGCCGTGTTGAGAAAGATAGTCGAAGTTCTGAGGGAAGCATTGCGATCTACCTCAGAAACTTCAGTTGCCGCCATATTGATTTTGATCTATATCCTGGCCGTGATTAGTCAATTCGCACGTAGTGCCTTAGCCAATGGATAGGCAGAGTCCACTACGGCTAACGTACTAACACGGGTGCATCCTCTGTTCCGCCGCACAGGCAGGTCGGAGAGAGATAGGAATAGACAAGAAATATAGGACGCTTCCCTGATAATCCTTTTCTACAATACCGACATTTGTATTAGACGATTGTAATCGACGCACATCACAAAACTGTTGTACCTTTAATCGATAACTTAATAAATTTTTGTTATTTTATTTTATCATTTAATTCTGTATCGCCTAAGTTCTTAAAGACGCCAATCCCGAACATTTACCTACTTCCCATTTCGTAGACTGATAAGGAGCGTACGAAATTGCACTATCGACAAACGTTAAACACCAGATATATTTTCGCTCACGGTTTCATATATTTTCATTAATTATTAATATTAATGAAATTAATATTAATTTATTAGATTTTAGTTTACGTCATTATAACGTAGAGGAAGTTTTGAGCGTTAAAGTTTTTGACTAAGGCAGATATTCAGTATTGTAAACAGTGACCGTTAAACCTGTCACTACGACGCCCACCGTCGCGACGCTAAATACTAGCTGTTGGTGTTTTTTATTTAACGTAAGTCAAAATTTATATACATATATTTGCATTTTTGGCGCAATTTGATATTTCCGTGACTCATAAAATTTTCGTATTTTGTTGCTGTCTCGTTGTGACGTTAAATAATATAAAATTTTATATGATTAATGGGGAAATCTCGTGTGTTGGAAAAAATAATACAGGATCTTGTGACAAAGGGTACATACTCAAGGATGAATCACGTGACAATCTTAGAGATAAGAAAATGTTGAATTACAATTAAAAAAAATAACAGGCATCTTTTTATACACTAATTAAGCTTTAATTGTTGATCTAAGGAATGTTAGTGTAAATATTTAATAAAGTTCTTTTTGCGGAATTTCATAGACATATTTTCGTACTACTATTTCGAAGTCTAATTTAGTTATAATAATAACAAGTACCATTCATTAAGCACAAGCGTTATGCGGGGACCATTACGCTCGAAGTTAATTCACCAAAATCTATTTTAACCAATGCTATAAATAAATTGCGTTACGAGCGTCGTCACAAGCTCAGCTGCCGCGACGCTAGGCGTCGTCTATCTCTACTAGTGTACGGTTTAACGAAAAACGAGACGGACATAAGAAGGTTCGTATTTCTCTTAAGAAAAAATCTTTATGTGGATTCGAGCAAGTAACAAATAGACAAATTTCGGGATACGTTAAAAAAAAATTAAATAATAAGAATTCAAAATTCCTAGAAAAAAAAATTCAACGTTGAAGTCTTAAATTTTATTACATTAAAAAAAAGTATAAAAAATATGACTATAGTCTAAGCCTTAATTACACATCACGACGAAAGCTCATAGTCGACTACGTTAATATTAAATCGATAATCAGCCAATCAAATTCCTATCATGTTTACTTGAGCGCTTATAACGATTCTTACTCGAAATAACCACTTGATCTGACATTTGAGACAATAACATCATGAATCATCGGTTTATCATGTTGAAAATTTGATAACGAAGTAAAACAGTAATTTATTAATTGCCAATTATAGATATAAAGATGGAGGGGGAACGTCGATGGGAGAGCAATTGCATCAGAGGCCCTTGCAGAATTTGCGGCAGCGAAGGCGGACTTCGTTGCAGTAATTGCAGGATGCAGTTTTACTGCAGCAAAGATCATCAGCTGGCCGATTGGCCGGAGCACAGAGAGACTTGCGTCGCCTGGAAGATCGAGGAGTCACCGAAACTGGGACGACATCTGATAGCCTCGAAAGATCTACACCCTGGAGATCCAATAATCGCCGAAGATCCAATAATTTGGGGTCCCGCGCTCCATACGGATCAAACAGTCTGCATTGGTTGCGGTTGTAAAAATCCAACGTCAACGTGTCCAGCCTGCAGGTGGCCATCTTGTGGATCGACGTGTCAAGGTTTGAAGAATGTGAACGGACACGGAATGGAATGCAAGCTTCTTGCCAAGGCGAAAATGCTTCCCAGGTTGGTGAAATTATGTTTTTAACTTTCAATTAAAAATCTAACGAAGCGAAAAACTTGACTCGTAGATGCGAAGTTATCCTACCGTTACGTGTCCTACTGTTGCGCTCCTTCGATCAGAAGCGCTGGAAGACGTTAATTAAACTTCAAAGTCACGAAGACTCACGGGGAGCCGGAACCGAGGCCTACGAAGAGGTCAGGCAGTTGGCTGACCAAATGAGTCCATTGTTGTCCCTGGATCCGGAGTCTAAGAAAATATTAGCAAAGGTCTGTGGAATTATTGACGTCAATGCACTGGAAACTAATCCACCGGAAGGGACAGTGGCTTTGTACAAAACAGCATGTCTTTTGGAACACAGTTGCGTGGCCAATACAAAGCACAGTTTTAATTTGGAGCTTAATGGAAAGCCGAGAATCAAAGTAGAGGCGGCTACCTCTGTAAAGAAGTAACGAAATAATCATTTGTCACAAACAATAGGAAAAAGCTATTGGGATTGGAGTCGTTGATTTAATAATATTTTCAGAGGAGATCATCTCAGTTTAAATTACACGCATGCGCTCTGGTCGACCAGAGCTAGAAGAGATCATCTGTACGCGACTAAATATTTTCTATGCGACTGCAAAAGATGCGCGGATCCAACGGAGCTTGGATCCCATTTAGGAACCTTGAAGTGTCCTTGCGAAAATGGGTGGATCCTGCCGAAGGATCCTTTGAATCAGGATACGGACTGGTCCTGCGACACGTGTCCGTGCGTTCTGTCATCGGCGGAAGTCCTGGAAATTACATACAAACTCGAACAGGAAGTGGAAGACGCATTGGCTGTTGCCAGGAAGGAAGTCCTTGCGAATGTTTTGACAAAGTAGATTTTACGTGCTCGATCATTTTAATGAAAATTCTTTTGGATTTAATTAATTGTTTTTTTTTAGGTTAGAGCACCTCCTGCACCCTGGACATCAACACTGCATTAGCATAGCGCATTCTTTGATCCAGCTGCTACCACCCGAGGATCCTCGCAAGCCTGAATTATGCAGAAGGATAATCAATACTACCAATAGTATCGATCCTCACGGTGTTCGACTTGGACTTTACACTGCAGTCGCATTGCGAGAACTTGCCGCGTGTCCTGGAGAAAATAAAAGGGATCTCCTTGTAAAAGCTATGACACTCCTTTCCAACGAACCCGAAAACAGTCCCGGTCGTAAACTATCATCGTTGATGGAACAGCAATTGATAGGTTGACAAGAATAAAATCGATTAATCAAAATCGAGTACGCGATTAGTAAAGTTTTGTTTGCCTGTTAAAAAATCTAAAAGTTTGTCTCTTCACGAAATTCATATTCGTCATTGGTTCCAATAAATTTTATTTCATAGAGTCACGTTACAATTTAATTATCTTATCTTCATTGTTTTGCCGTCTGATTAAAACTTCTGAAAAATACTCTCAGTTTGAATAAGGACCTCTAGGTATCTTTATACTCGTTATGCTGTTCCTGCGCTTCTCAGCGGCAGTTGTGACCAGATTGGCCGTGTCCTTTCTGGAACAGCAGGATCCGATCCAGCCGCACAGTGAAAGCGCCTCGTTGAGAAATGCATAAAGGAAAGGATTTACCAGAGAATTCAAGAGGGAGAAAATTGTCAGGACGGTCTGAAGATGCCACCAGAATATTCCATTGATCGTGGCATAAAGTTTATACAGTAAAAAGATCCAGTGCGGTAATTTGGACACTACGAATATTACGATCAGCAGCAAAATCATTTTGACAGTCCTCCTTTTGCGCGTCACGTGCGCAGGTGTCGGCATTGGTCGACGGAAGCTTGACTGTCCCCGATTACTGGCACTGGTTGATGCTGCAATAGAGTTTACGAGGCGTGACCAAATCAAATAAAAATACAATATATATATAAAAAAAGTAAATAACGTATACGTTACCAGTGGAGGTGTCGGTAAATTGAGAATCGCTACTGTTACCCAATTGGGATCTCTCGCCGGGACTTCGACGTTTCCATATATTTAAAGCAAGTAAACTATACACAGTAACGAAGACAATAGCCAGCGGCAGAAAAATGACAGCGAACAATACAGCATAGGTTGTAGATATTAGGTGTCTGCTGGAGGAATTGGTGCACAATTTGGCTCTGTTCGATAAAAGATCAAAATTAATAAAACGAGCCAATTTTTGGTTCATCTAAAATTAATTCATCGAACGGACCTGTAATAGCTGGAATTATTTATCACGATTATTGTCTCGGCACTGTATGCACCTACAAGTGTATGGGATGCTGCGGCAGAGATGGACCACACGAGGACGACAAAGAGAATCGCGTAAGGCCATTTCATTCCTTTGGATATTGGATATTTCGGTTTCATCGCAGTATACCTATATTTGTTGTTGTTCAAGTAGATTATAGAGTTGCATCTTTTTTTTTTTATTATCTAAGTAATTTATTCCTATCTTACCGGTCCACTGCGATGGCAGAGAGCATCAGCGAGCTGGTGAGGACGGCGACTGTCTGAAAGAATGGAATCAGCGTGCAGGCCCAATCTGGCAAGTACCAGAGGAAGACCCGGTTGGACTGGGAACTCAGTGTGTTGGAGCCTGAGGATATCAGCAGCAGGAGATCCGAAAGTGCCAGAGAAACTATAAAGGCTCTGTAGAAGGGCCTGAGAATAGAATTCTTGGTCCAAGATATGAAGACTATTCGATAAATGACACCGAAATTCGCTAACGTCCCAATCACGACAATCGGCCATATTATAGCTTGATACATCACGCGGGCCTCGTAAGAATAAATGAGCAATTGTGATTCCAGTATTGCACTCATTGTATATAATTTTTTAATTAATTTATCAGCGTGACAAAAAAATTGTTACTTCGATAATACGACGAAAATGAATTTTTCACCTTTCACCGATAATACAGTTTCAGTTGGGTATGAAATTAAATTCTTTAATTACTTTCGTCAATTGTACATCACGATCTCGCGTAATTTTCGCAACACCTCACTGTGCGAAATCATTGGAATCTTTTTCCACAGAAAAACCCAATGCATCGTATATATTTAATTATCGATGATTAAACCGCCTAATTATGTCGTTTATTTGTAAACGTATATTGTAGAAATTTTTAGAAAATTTTTATAATATTTTCACTCATTGATTTATTCAAACTTTTATTCGCGATTTTTCAATCATCGATTGTTTGCGCTTTAATGCCAATCGGCGACTGATCGACAGAATTGATGTCACCCAGCTATAAATCCTCCGTCCGAACTGTGGCTGCCAATACGGTAACCTACCATAACCCGTCGGAAGGCACAACCTACACGAAAGCAGATAGCAAACGTCATGCGAGACAGAACACAGGAACATATGGCCGTGTTTGCGCGGACTTGCGCCATTAGTTACAACGATGTTTAAACGTTCCCGTCACTTAAATATTGTTATTGCTCATCGGGGCGAGCAAGCGCGTGCCTTTGAGATTACTAGAAAGTGGAAAGAATACGTGAAAAAAGAAAAAGAAGAAAATTCAATAATTTCCTCATTTGACAGCTGTCAAAAATATTCGCCGATACTTTGTATGCAATAAGAACGTGCCACGTGACTCTGGGATAGGGGTGTAAGGATGAATAAGAATACAGATAATTATTATAAAACAATCTTTATAAAAAAAAAGGATTCGAATATTTATACAAAAGTCATGAAAAGCCATCGGAGTTGTCTAAAAATAAGAGCTCGCTATCGGGGATGATTAGGATGATAGATGATTTGCGTTAGGTATGTACACGTAGAGTAGATGGATCGGTCATTCGTTTCGATGACTTTTGATCTGGCCAGCTCGCTGTGACAGCGTCAAAAGGGAATCACGGATTATTTAATGAAAATTCAAGTCAATCGGGCCGAGCCAATTGACAGCGATCGATAGGCGGATACACGCTGCCGTTTTCAGGAAGCGCGTTGGCTGCCTAAATGCATCCGGTTTCTGAATCAATACTTTCCGAGTCCTCGAGTTTGGACATTGAACCGCACTTATTGTCTGACGGCTCAAAGATCGAATTAATTTCTGCTCAATACTCGAGATCGAATTTTCAAATATTTTTGCAATCGAATTCTTGCAAATTTTTTTGTTTTTTTTTTCAGGGTTGACACGATCTCCGTGTCCTTACTTCTAGAGACGGATAGGACAATGCGTGGCCGCGCAATTGCGCGGTGACTTGGACCAAATACGATTTTCCAGGTTGCAAATTTCGCACGGTAAATGGCAACGCGCGATTTTTTGGCGGACTCGATTGCTCCTCGCACAGCTCGTAGGTGTATTCGGATCTGCGACGTCGGTGAAGTCCGCACTGGTCTGGTATCGTCCCCAGCGCCGTTAACAAGGATGGATTTCGCAATTCGCGAACGAGGACGCAATACTTAGCGGCGCCTGCCGGCTCGACGCCCACCGTCACTTCTCGGCACTTCCGCAACGAACGGTATTCCCTCGGCGCGCTTTTCGAAGAGACCTGAAATCAGGCGTACCAGTCATTGATCACAGATTTTCGAAAACGAGTCTCAGTGCTTGATCATTTTTTGTTTATTTTTTGCCGACCTCCGGATAAGTGATCGTCCCTTCTTGAGTAGCTATGACTTTTACGGATGTGACCTTATTCAATTCCTGACGCGTCGCGGATACCTTGAGCATGTATCTTTTGCCGGACGGAAGTGAAGGTCCCGTCAGGGATGCGTATCCGGCGACTTCCTCTTCCTGAAAATTCCAAAAAATTCCAAAAAATTCCAAAATACTTGCACCTTACGCTTTTGGCTGATAGAATTGGAATTTATTCGAACGTACCTTAAGGACGCCGGGACCTCGTAGTTTCGCCTTAACGATTCCACCGCCGCAGGATAACACGTGAAAGATCGTAGAAGTGTTCTGTCGCGGTTGATAACGAAAATTGATAAATCCATCGTTTTTACGTAAATTCGCAACAGCGTATCGACCTGTTTTCAAAATTTGTGCGGGTGTTTTGCGAAACTTGTGCACTTCGTTTGCCACGCGATTCGATACGTTATTCAATGTACTGACCTACGACAAGATAATGTCAATTAAAATAATTTTCTTTTACCCTTTATTTACAGATTCAGCCCAAAATCCCCGAAAAATGTACGAACCACGTATAAAGTGAAATTGTAAGTCGTGTTGTATTCCATTCCGTGGAGGGTCAGTCTGGTCTGCGAAACACAATGGAGTCCTTCCGGCATAACCCTGTACTGTCGCTCTCTTGAGGATCCGCCCCTGGAGGATCTCGAATGAACTTTGAGAAGATTTTGAGCTGCACACAAGGTAGATGGATGCACCTGCCTACCCGAAGTCACAGCCAAACAGTAACTGGAGAGATGAGGATTGACGTGGCTATAAAAAAAAAGAGAAAAAAAAAGGTATCAAACGATTGAAAATCAGTGACAACCTCAAGCACATTAGAGGAAAGTACCTTTTGCTCCAAGAGACGGTGAGTCTGCGTCGACTTCGTCTCTGATGAAATCTCAGTGAATGATGTCGTCTTCCCTTTTCATAAGGTTCAAGAAGATGATCGAGAGTACTGGATGTGGCGTAAAGCAAAACCGTATATTTCTTTTTCGAATCGAAATCCGGAGGCGCCAGTGACTTAATCCCAAAACGATAAAGCCCAGCGCGAGATCTCGATACAGTGAAATTTTGAACTTCCGAACCCTCGTAAGTGAACAGCGTTTCACCAGGTTTCAGACTTTTGACCGGCCATCTGGTCTGAGCTGCTCAAACAAAAATCATAATAACAATATTCCAAAAAAATATTGTCACCACCCCATAAACAAAACTCAATGATCGACGTTCGTACAAAATAGTACCTACTTCCCAAGTATCCCAAAATTTTAAATAAATAATTCTCTTACGGATATTTAAAAGAAAAAAAATTCCGATAAACGATCCAATCACTGATAACGCACTTAGCGTACAACGATCCACATAATCGAATGCGCAACGGTACAGCAGCCAGTTAAAGTTATCAGTGATAACGTCTTTCGCAAATCAGACAAATGACAAAATATGACATGGTAATAATTTTTCGTTATCTTGTCAAATAAAGTGAACGGTAAATGATGATTGATGAAAATTGACACATCCACCCATAGATCCATACGTGCCATAATTTATTTACGTATGTGGGTACATTATAATCACAATATTCTCAACGAAAGTAAAGCGCGTTAAAATTTCTTTCTCATTCCGCTTAGTATCCGACGAGAGGAATCTACTCTCTCTCTGTCTCTCTCTTTTTCATCATCGTTCCTCTCTCTCTCTCTCTCTCTCTCTCTCTCTCTAGTGTCAAGAAAAAGTCTACCGATCAACGAGCGGAAATAGAGTGCCGGTGCGAGCACGAGGTCGAGTACGCTGGCTCCGATCAGAATAATTGCGGATAGTCTGCTTTTCCCGTCAAAACTTCCCGGTGAGAATATTCCCGGTCCAGACGCAGACTGTATGCGATACACATACGTGGTGGACGTTCCTACACACGTGTGATATATAGATATAGCTACGTGGCGAGTCTCATTTGGATCTTGGCGCGTGGCTATAGTTATAACGCAGAGACACTTTCAACATGTGGTTTCTGACGGCTTCTCTTGGGTTCAAGATAAGTTTTTGGCATGAGTCCCAAATCGTAACCGATATACGGTTCAAAAAGATTCTTTTTTCCCGCTTCGCCGTTTTGCGTCTTTTCTTTATCCTTTCCCTTGTTTTTTCTTCGAAGAACACTTTTGCACAGCGGGATTCGATAATGGAGTGCAATAGCAGTTTCGCGAAGATGGTTTTTTAACTTTTCTTTTTTTTAATGCATCTATAACATTTGTTTGAGACTTTTGTTTGAAATTGAGGAATTTTTTTGGTGATTTAATGTACGGTAAATTTAATTCAGCAGTGTATAGTAGGGTATCGAGTGCATTGAAAAAAAGGGTGGACGACAGTGAGAAAATGGCGGGTATAATTTTTGTTGCTCGAAGGCTGAAAGGTCAGCCAGGTTTGTTCTTCGTTTCCTTTCGAATGCTAAGGGGAAGATTTTAAAAATAACGTCCAAGTCGGTGTCCTTAAATACTACGGTGTTAGGCACGAAGCTTCCTGCAAATAGTTTAGTTTGTTAGAATTAGAGTGTTTTGTTTTTGGCTGTGGCACGTGACCAATGTGGGTAATATACTGATTCTGGAAATTGGAGTGGGAAACAACAATGACAATTTATGTATTTTTAAAGTCCATGGATAAGGATTTTCAATAATTATAATTAACAGCCAATAACGATACTTACATTTTGTACAGTTGGCACCGGGATCGTCTTCGGGAATACCAACGTAACTGATGTTCCATGAAATGGGACCGCTACAGGGGGTGACCAGAAGTGTCAATGGTGGTCCATCTCTTGGACTCAGATAATAAAACCTGAAAGAAAGTCACCTGCATCCAGCATGATATTTTCATTCAGCAAGAGTCAGGGCCGAATAGCCAATAGCGACGGCTATGAGATTTTGAAAATTCAAAAATTAATATTTTTCTTTTTTTATATTCGCATTTCTCAATCTTTCTAGCAGACTTTGTGCGATTGGAGAAGCGCGAGTGTCGAGTGCAGCGAATACGCATAAATTAGCTGCGCTACAAGAGAAATTCTGTCATGTCGGCTGGATACGAGAAGAAGAGAATAAATAATAGAGAACAAGAGGGGAACGGTGAAGGAATGGGAATGAGAGAGAGAGAGAGAGAGAGAGGGAGAGAGAGAGAATTACAAGAAATAGTAAGAATGAAAGGAAGAGAAAGAGCGTCGGTGTGGGCATCGAGCGTCGGGACGCCGCACGTGCTCTGCAGAGTCAGACAGCCATTGTAAAATTAGCGTCGGGACACAATGCCGGCGTCGCGGCGTCTGGGGTCGCGTTCGCGACCCCCATGCTAAATTCGGAAACGACTAGTCCTGAACCACGAATCGATTCATGTCATCCGCAGTTAGTGGATTTTATGGTGCGTAGCGTCGCGACGCGCCGCGTCGTTTGGTACACGTGGGCCCCGAATGGTTTCCAAGCAGGTGACTCGACGTTCACTTCAGTCTGCCTCGCCAAGGATATAACTGAATTTCAAGTTGATCAGTGATACCAATGGCTTCTGGTTAAACTTGAGAAAAATAATTTTTACCTTAAACTTCATACCGAATAATAACAAGAATGACGATACGTATTCGGTCACGCGTGACTGGACCACCGTCAAATTATTTCTTTGATCGGCAGTGATTGGACTCTCATGGAATTTTATTCCTTTTTCATCCGAATGACGCCTAATGTTATTTTAGGACTCGAACAAAAGGCAATTGATTGGCTGTTTAGGACGGGGCCCACAGATCTATGGATACGGATACGTGCAACATTTTTCCTTCGACTTCCAGGTCGCTCGAAGCTCCGAACAAGATGGTGGGAAGGTTCAGTGTTATTTTTCAATGTCCCGTTTCTAGTACGTGACTGGCGTTTGCCAATTGTTATCGGATTTGGACAGGATCGCGAAACAAGACGACGGTCATCGAAGTGCACAATTTTCACGTTGCCGTCGATTCCCGTAAACATCGTTCGGCCCATGTTTTGGGTTTCAGGTTCCCGCGTGTGTCGCCATGTGCTGCGAAGAAACGATTAGCATGCGGCTGCTTGAATGAGGGGAGGAGGAGGACGGGGGGGTTGTTAAAATAGTAAAAACAATGCCGATATTCGCAAGCGTCTCCGAGTGTGCGAAGGAGCACGGTTGCCAATCTAAACTCGGTAAAGCCACGACGGACAGAACTTCCCGAGTGAAATTCATGTGACATCAAACGGTTTGGCGGCTCGCGTACGTCGCTCTTTCTTCTCTGTTCGTCATTCCTTCTTTAAATCTTTTTGCAAGCTCGAAAGTGCCACTGCGCCTAGTGGCTAACCTGCTCGACAAGGGAGGCCGAAAGTGACGATAAAAGTCAAAGTTAACGGAGAGCCGAGTGCGTTAGAAACAAAGTAGGTACGTCCAGCGGTCACGTGTAATTTTGAATTTTCATTCGTACGAAAACTTGTTTTCAAATCACATAAACATAAGTAATTTTTTAAAAATGATAAAATATTGTTTTCAGCGCAAAAAATGTTTCTCCGACGTCACTAATCTAGAAGCCGAGTCATCTCGCGATGGGACGCTGATCTCGGTACGCAACGAGCGACCAATTCTCAAGGTAGGCATTACGTGTGATAATACGAATCAAGATGAAGGCTCACTGAGACACGTTTCCGGGTTGCAGAGTCGCTGGTATCTGATATTCCGGATGCAGGACCCCAGTGCGATTGAATTCTTCCACCCTGGTAGGCTTCTCAGTTCCGAAGGGTCTGGGACTGCCGCGTGCCTGATTGGCCCAGAGGCCAGGAAGCGCAGCGACGGCGATGAGGCAAAGCACAGTGCCTGGAGGCATCGCGATGACGTCGACGGCCACGACGAGCTCCGTCGTCCAGAGACCAAGGAGTTCCACTGTGCTGAACTGACTGACTGACTGAACTAACCCCTCTTGAACGTCTTTGGCCCGTTTACTAACCGACCCTCCTCTGTCCCCGTCGCCCTCTGACCCCTCCCCGCCAAGCCACTCACTCTCAACATCCTCCCCCGGGTTCCTCGACTCCCTCTTCGCTGGCTACACTCACCTATACTCGCGTCTCGCGTATACTCCTGACATCACACTCCTCTCCCTCTCTCTCCCTCTCTCTCCCACTCCTCTCTCTAATCCTTCATCGCACGATTTTACATACTCGCATCCGGACCAGCCTGAATCTTCGTTCTTCGAAATATCCCGTATCTTTTATCATCGCTCGTATCGACCTGGACCTTAGTCAGTTTTCAAAAGAGCGAGCGACGTCTTGTTCTATTAAAAAGAAAAAAGAAAAAAGAAAAAAAAGAATGTACACGCCCTCTTCAGCACGCTTCGCGAAACACTGTACTCTTGTGGGATTACAATGTAGGCACACTTGGTGGAACAAGATCGATGGATCCTCTTATAGGATTACGAAGTGTGAACTCTTTGGCGGAAATAGCTCTCGTGAAACCGATACTAAACTCGTGCCGGCGTTCATCTGTAAATCACGTTCAAATGTCCGTAGGAATGTAAGCCGACTTTGTACCGGGCACCAGGAGGCGGACAATGTTGGATCTCCAAAAAAAAGGACCTCGTTGCGAACCGTTCATTTTCACGCAGAACCCCCGCCCCCTCCCTCGAGCCCGGATCACGTTCGCTCCCTACGTCTCTTATTCTGTGTCGCGTAAAGGGACGTTCACAAGGGTAGAACTGTATTATCTTACGTGTAGCCTAAGTAGGTATAGTTTGCTGGGATATCGCGAGACTCGCGGCGTCCTAAGTAGTCAGTCGGCTTCGTAGTCAGCCGCTTGGCTACCCAAACGGCTGGTAAAAGAATCTGAAAATCATTTGTTTTCTCGATCATGCGGCAGGACTTCGTTCAGAGATAATTGAGCAGCGATTTTATCCAGTTGCGAAATATACATAAATTCGGCTTACGTGATAAGTACATACGTATAAAAATGATAGAAATATTATTCGCATTATATTCTAATAAATTCGCCGTATATGGAATAGCGCTAATTAAACTGTCCGGTCGATAACATAACGTTCTGCTTTATCGACACTACGTTATTACCTTCATCTTTCAGGCGCAATCTTTTAATTGCAATTCCCCTAGCGATCGTCAATGAGTGTTGCGTTACTGAAAACGAGTCGTTACCCCTTTTGTCAGTTTCTTCGATTGGTTCAGATAACAGTTAAGAGTCGAGCAAGTAAAGTACAGTAAGTACACCGGGTGACCAAGAAGTTTCTGGTATCGAGGAAGAACCGTCTCCAGGCATTGGCTGTACGAGAGGGGGACAGATGGAGATAGAGATGGAGAGAGAGAGCGAGAGAGAAGAAAGTTGAGGGTAAACGAATGAAAGAGAAAGAGAGAGAGAGAGAGAGAGAGAGAGAGAGAGGGGTGGGGGGACTCGGTAAGAAAAATGGGAAAGAAGAGAAGGGGTTTAAAAGTATGAGAGAAGGATAGGGTATCATGTCCTGGGCAGGATGATGACAGCAGGTCTGGCGGGTGGCAGGCCAATAAATCATGCCTTGCAGTGTGGGAACCTACTGTAGGTAGGCAAGGTCCTTACGCGGGGACCTATACGACTGCCAGGAGGAAGCACGAACGCACTCTAGGCAAAAAAGGCCTTTTTATACAGCGTCCAATGGAGAGGACACGGCTGTCGGGAAGGGTTAATGTGACACTCTTGACTGATGGCTGATACTAGAGAAATAACAGGTATACACTGTATACAGTTAGCGCGAATGTACCCTAAGCAGACCCCTAACAGTACAGAAGGAATTTCTTGTTGGTAAGTGGGCTTGAGGGTGGCTCATCAAATTGGCAAAGGTAAAAGAGGCTTCGAAGGGGTTGCTCCGGTACAAGAAGATAATAAAGAATAGTCCAGAGATTTTAGGAGGCAGGAGTCGCCGAGTACGGTCGATTTTGAGTAATTTAGTCAAAAATATTGTAGAAGACATTTTTTTAGCCAAAATGGGGTGTCGACTCGAGGATATCGAAATTGACACGAGTAAACGTACTGCAGGACGAAGCGAAAATTTCTCTCCATAATGAGAAGAACGCGGCTGCAGCGGCAGCATCAGCGACGGGAATGGAGAATGAATAGTTAATAGGACACGTGCGCGATAAATTTCATTTCATGCGTATACCGATAATGAGGAAAAAGTTGATGAGAGTTATGTCGTATTATCTGCTGCTACTAGTAGAATACCAGAAATTTGAATAGTGCGCATAACATTTGTCATGTTGTACAGTTTATTGTACACATGTGTGTACAGCGAGGTTAGATAAGTCGCGTTCGATCGTTGCTCGTCATTTTGTTTATTAGCGGCTGTCGATCATCACGCGTCTTTATTGGAAGTAGGAGTAGCGCGTCGTCACGGGCAAAGATGGGACCGACGCGTTCCTATGTAAATCAGTGCGAACCATCGTTTTCACGTATGTTGTCTATCATAGTGGAACACATAGAGCTGGTCGGATGGGAGGGACGTAAGAAACCGCCATAACCCCAGGCTGCTCGTATATCAGCTCTTCGGGGCTTGAACATAAACTTCCACCGGTGTGGCGAAACAATTTCGCGGAAAAAAAAAGGTTTCTTCGCAAGTCAAAATTCCTTGGGTCCCGGCTTACCGGGCTCCGAAGGGCGGTGGACCCTTTGCCGAACTAATCGGGGCCTGATACCTGGCCCGGCTAACTACAAAATTCCTTGCTCAAACTAGCTTGACTAACAAGCCGGTACAAAGTTGCCAGCCAGTAGGTACTGCGCATTGTGGCCAGGGGTCTCTCTCGAAAGAGTTATATCAGGGATTTCATGTGTTCACGTGCTCCGCGAGAGGATGGTGTGTCGGTAATGAGTTTTGGTAGGATCGGCAAGAACCCCCATGCTTTGACTTCCCATGAGAATCCGATCGATCGAACGATCTAATTCGAGACCTGTTCGAAAGCTGCCCTGAACGTTCCGGGAATACTTTTGCATTGCGTGCCTAATTTCCCATGAAGCCCCCTGATCCCGCATATGCTTATAGTATTATAGAGAGCATAGTAGATATAATAGGTTGTGGAATATGAATAAGAAAGAAGAAAAAAAAAAGAGAAGAAAGAGAGTGGAATAAAAATAAAAAGAGAATTACCAAAAGAATCCTCTCCCTATCAATCCCATAGTTGAATAGGATCTCCTACGGGAACAATGTTAACCAGTTACCAAAGTATCTAAGAAAATTGCCTATCCTATCTAAAGATAAAAAATTATTTTTCTTTTTCTTAAAAAAAAAAAGAAGGATAACCCAAGAGAATTTATCAATATAATATATAATGTAACGGACACATACGCAGGTTGGCTGACTGGTGTAAAACGGTCTACAGAAGGTAGCACCGGGTTAGCGATGGTCGGGGTCGACGTTGGCGATGATCTTGCTGGTGTTGGTGATGATGGTGTCGGGTAACGGAACTCGGTCGAATGGCGTTAGCGTCGGCGAAGACCTACACGTAGCATTTTGATATTGAGCCGAGTCAGGCCGACACCTTGCAAGTGTTATGTCGTGTGTTAGCAATGGCGCGTTAGGTAAGCAAGATGAGTGGAAGTGGAGCTCGTTCACAGGGCGCTGCTTGTTTTGAGTATATACACGGTTGCACCCTGGGCCAGGTCTGTTTGGGGTCCGATGGCTACTGTGTCTACCCCATGGGTTGGGTGTGTACCGGGCACCGGTACCAGGAGCTGCGTAGCTGCACTTACGGGGCAGATCGTGTGTCGCGAGGGCAACCCGAGACCAGGACCCGAGTCTCTTCTCTTCACTTGACTACTTCAGGAGGGGCCCTTTCGCGATTCCGATCTTCTCTCCGAACCCAATGTATTACTTATTTATTAGGAGCGTACGGGTGGTCCGCGACATGACGGAATCGATTACGCGGATTCGGCGAACCGGGCCCTTTCGAATTATGCCCGGCTACGATCACGGCTCCCTCCATACTCTCTGGCATCTTACTGCCCACCGTCGGCTTCGCCATGGCCAGATGAATCGCCGCCAGAAAGAGTATAGGAGGAACGGGGTAACCAGCACCGGCACCAGCACCAGCATCAGCAGCATCCACCACCCATTGGTACCCGGCACTACCCTACTACCAGGAGCTTCACCACCATCCTATAAGGTCCCGTGGCTTATTATGTAATCAGAATAACAATAATTGAGCCGAACACGACTGCTCATCAATCCGCGAGACAGCGGCCCGCGGCCTCCTTGCTTCTCCTCTTGGTATAGTCTAACCTGTCCAGTTGGTAGGTCTTATCGGATTTATTGGCAGCCCTTATTATCCGTCCGGTCCTCGGCTTTTTTTTACTAGCACATATTTCATGATTTTATATCTTCGCATTTCGTTCGTCTTGTCATCTAAAATTTAGCATTGATAATCATTAGGATAATTTGACACCTTTTGTAATTTATAAATTATTATACACACCTTTGTTTTTGGCTTACGTTGGTACCTCTCGCGGTATCGGTGATTCGCTTGCTGATTCGCGGGAACTGACTGTAGCTGGCTCTTCCTATAGAATTCTAATGCATCACGGGACTGGTGCACGGTCACGTGTTTGAAGACGCCATCTTGAAAACATAACCTATGAGTTCCTGGAAGGTTCCGTTTGGTTTACTAGGAAGAACCTTGTCAAAGATTTGTAAGAAGTTGAATTATCGTCGGAGCCAGTATAATTATCCTTCTGTTAGGTTGGTACACGTGTAAGCCTGTACGTATGTCCACATCGAGGGGACTTTTCCTTTTTGAGATAAGATATATCAATGAAAAAGAAGTCTTGCGGCCAAGCAAAGCAGCTCGCGCCACCATTTCTGTAATGCACCACTATCGCGATTGTATCTGATTCGGTGTCTGGCACTGATTTAAAGTGACTTTGTTGCAGGAACAAGATTTATGGTCGACGGAATGGCAGCACTGATTATGCTCGAACGAACGTTGTTAGTGACTTTATCGAGACCCTTCCTATACAGTAACATTCAAAAACTTCAATTCACGGTATTCAAATATTTCCGATTTTTCTTTTAATTCTCCATAACCCTTTCACAAAATATACTTACCGATCTTTATGTCATTTTCCTTACACCGTTATCAAGTGCTACTCGAGTCAATGCTCCTTTACCATCATTCTTTTTTATACCATATTTTTGTATCAGTCTATACGTACAAAAACCTTCTTACAATTGTGAGGCTCGAGAAAATGATCGACGGTTTTATTTATTTATTTATTTTTTGTACACTCAGCCATTACTCATTATGATAATGAAGGCGAATTTTGAGTCTCACTCGAATGTTTCTCCTTCGGTCTCATTGATTAAGCAACTTTGTATCGAGCCTCCGCGAGATCATCCAGAGATATCAGCCGCTGTATAACGGTGCCCGGAAAGTGACGGAAGAGGAACGCGCCAAGGAGATTGCAATTAGCGTTCGATCGGTCGAGCTCAGCTTAATGGTCCCCAATGATCTTGTCGATGATTCTGTTATTGCTCCTGATCACGGGTTCTCGACGTAACGACCATACATAATGGCGGACCCTTCGAATCGCCGGTTTGGGAAAGCCCTCGTAAAACCTCCGTTAATAATGTGACGTTTAATTGCCGTTATTCGATTTAATTTGAGGACGCTTAAGATATTTTCGTTTTTGACTTTTCTTTTTTCGCATCCACCAAGCATTAGCGCGCACGCATAAGTTGGTACGTCGGAGGGTTTGGAATGAAACGACACGACGGATACAATAGTATGTACAGTTTATTGGGGTTATATAATAATTGTCATTATCAGGGCGGGTGAGTACGGTTGGGTGAATTACTTTAGCGAATGTAGGGTCTAAGGTAGCTAGCCTCGTCCTAGCCTCGTTGCGCAAAAATTCGTAAATACTTCATCTAATTACGTACGTAATTCGTTAATTAATTAATCGATAATCAATCGTATAAACGTGAGTGTGTGCGTGAGTGAACTAGTGGCGCCGAACCTGTCGTAGGTTCGGCTAGGAAGTCTCTGTAGTAACCAGCAGTAAACGTATCACAAGTATGTAGCATCCATCATTTAAGTATCGGCAGCGAGTATCCGTGGTTCGGGTTGCCTGGTATCGAAGATAATAGAATTGACAAAGGACGAAAGAACGAAAGAGAGAGAGAGAGAGAGAGAGGAAGATCAATAAATAAATAAATAAGTATCGAGCTATTAAACTTTAATCAGGATAAATAAATTTTTTTCTTTTTGGTAATTCAATAATGATAAATAAAAGAATTGATCTAACGGTATCGTCGATAAAAAGATTAAAATTCAAAAAAAAAAAGTATCTAGTAAAACGCAATCGGGGGGGGTCGATATGTGATTTCTTTTTTCACGAATGCGCGTGACAATGATAACGAATATAATGATTTTAAAAATAAAAATTTTCAATTTTTTTTTTTTTTTTTTGATACTGGTTATCGATTCCCCGGATACTCGGAGTATTGTAGTATAGCGTATTAGAGCTATGTCGGCATCGTCCCGGCGTGGATCGGCAAAAAAAGCCACAAATCGCCGCGGGACAAGGGCGTAGCGCTGCGTTAGGTAATCGTTATTGTATATCAAACATTATAAACTGTAATACAATGTAAACCTGTAAAAAATATACTGGGTGGCGGCGGCTCTGTATAATACAATAAGTAGTATTATAATCGTTTATGGTACATGTAATTAGTATAAATATATCGTATATTATATTCTGCGATGGGTTTGGATTTTTCATTCTGTTATCGTACAAATCATCATTTATTCGTTGTCGGCACGCAACATCGCCCCGTACGTTATTGGGACCTGTAATGGGGCCCACGGGATCAACGAGGTTTTGTCGTGACCCTCCAACACCCTGCGGGTCAAAATTATTCACACCCCCCCATCCCTCCCGCCCTGTCCTAATCTACCCATAAGGCCCCATTTTGTCCCACGGGTCGTGGCGAGTTCGCGGCCCGTAAATTGTCTGCGCGCTTTTTTTTTTTTTCGAGGCTAGGGCGACTTAGGAACTACGTGACGGCACAACCGATGCAAGTAACTATTTTACACACGAGTTCTGCTTCTTACTGTTGTTCTTGTTCTTGTTACTGTTACTGTGTCATTGTTTATGTTCATACGCTTAAAATACTTTGCGTACAGTTTGATGTGATGAATTCGATCGAAGTTCCACGTCGCGATTATTTCTTTGAATTCCCTCCCTTCCCCGCCCACCCGAACCTTCCCCGACCCCCAACTACCCGTTTACGTCTCATCGTCCAGGACGTACCAGCCCGTCTTCCCGAAATTTCTGCTTTCCTTTTCGATCCGTCAATCGGTCCGCACGGATCTGTAAGTCCGTCAGTCGGTCGCTCGAGCCTTTCGTCGCGTCGGTTAAATTTGAAAAGGTACGTTGGCCGCTCGTGCCGCCATCTACGGATACAAGAGTGAAACGAAATTCCTCGTCATACGAACAGCTTGAATTTTTACACGTCGGTTCAAAGGTTGTATCCGATGCCGCGACATTCGATACTAATTTCTTAAGTATTTCGCTATACTTCTTTAATACATCTTTAAATATATATATATATAATATATATATATTCGTCAGGTGTGTGTGTGTGTGTGTGTGTTTGTATATATATATATATTACGCATAAATAACCGATTGCCTTTCCATGTTCTATTTACAATGCGCGAGAAGAAGATCGACCCGTCGAAAGTCGCGGGGCTGCACTACTTTTTTACACATGCTGTTACGTTCTCTGTCCTTTCAGCAGTATACTCGACACGCGTCTTCAACCTTCTTCCACCGTATTTACGTTTAACCAGCGAAAATCAATTAACTTGAACGTCCCTCGGTTTCTCTTGCCCTTCGCGAAATTTTCGCGCTACCATTGCACCGGATGTTCGTGATATCCCATCCACGTGCAGTAGGAACTTAAGATGGCGACTTCGCAAAAACTTACGTTGTCCCCCGGATTCGAAGTGAGAATTAGATGCGACGCGAAAGATAAATACGAGAAACGTAATAACCAATAATAATTAATTATCAACTAATAAAACTACGTAAAATTACCGAACAATTTATAATAATAATAATAATAATAGTAGTAGCAGTATAGTAATAGTAGTAATAATAATAATAATAAAATAATTAAGAATAAAAATAACGTACACGAGGACTTCTTTATACAATCAAGAGGCGGAGGGTACGGGGTGACGACCCCCCCACCCCCACCCCTCATAAAACACAATCATAAAAATTAACGTTAATACTCGTTATCAATAATTAATTAATCATTAATACGCGTAACGGCGGACGATTAATAGAAGTGACGTTAATCAATAGGAAACAATAAAGTCTACTAGAAGGAACACGATAACTCATTAAACGTATCGTAATAAATCGTATTTAACAGTAGGGACAATGATACCGCGCGTTATAAATCATTACGTAATAATACTAGTTCAGGGATGTCGAGCATTCAATGACCACGATGAATGACGATAATGATAATGTGATAACGATCAAGGGGAGAATGACGACGCGAACGACGGTGACAATGAGGTCTTCAGAAGTTTAGATTATTGAATCGCGATCGAAAAGACAATTCGAATACAACCTTACCCCCCTCCCCTCCTCCTCCCTCCTCCCTCTCCCCCCTGAATTCGATGAGAACCTTCTTTTCAAATTTTTGAAAAAAAAACAAAAAAATTGTGCGTAATGCGACGTGTACTTCTTCGCTTCGCGTGTCAAAGTCGACGTGTGCCCGTGTACTATTGTTGTTATTATTATTATTTCTTTTGTCCCCCCCTATTTCGCCCCATTGTAATTGTGTCAGGTATAGTGATGTAACGTTGTGTGTACATTGTGTGAGTTCGTTTATCCAGATCCAAGTATTAACAATGAATTATAATTAATAATCGGCCAACCCCCGCTGACCGTGAACCTCCGCGGGCCGTTCGCCGAAAATTGGCCTAACGCATCTACATATACAATATTTCTATATATAATAATTAATAATCGTAATTGAATAATAATAATTAATAATGATACAAATTAACCAATAGTCGTCGCTTTCCTCCAGCTAAGCCTATTACGGAGTAATGATAATTACGGCCGCGAGGCGTCGCGCGGGTGTCGTGACCGTCGGTCGCAACGGTGTCGCCTCTGGCACGTTTAACGGCGGGAAATTCAAAAGGCGCCGACGACACGACGTGACGAGAGAACTTTGTCGACTGGCTGACAGATACGGATCCGTTGGCCACGACCGCGATCAGGAGGGTCGGGACCTTTTTACCGCATTCCTCCCTAAAGGGCTTTTTTCTTTTTTTCTTTACAACAACGAAACAGCATAAGTTTTTAAGTCACTAACTAACGTAGTAAGATCCCTTTTTCTTATCTTCCCTCCTTTACCCTCCGTTAACTGCAAAATAATACTGAAGTCCGCACATGGTGCCTATCACATATGTCTATATATCTCAGGCTCCCGCTCTCACGCAACACGGCCAGTCATACGGGGCGTCTCTCTCTCTCTCTCGCTCTCTCTCCATTTACACGAGTATACACACAGTACAACATAATCTCTTCGTCGACAGAGTGAATAAAAAATTGTTAAAAACCAGTCCCCGAGCCTGCTGCACCCATAGGGCTTTTCTTTGCCATTGTCCCTAGACGCCTCTCGTGTGAACGTCCTTCTCTCGACCAATAAGACCGCCTGTAGAAGCGGGGATTCCCCGTCATTCAAATCAAACGAAACGAACACTCTCTCTCAATCGTAACGGGCGGTGTCTTCCGAAAACTGCTTCACTGACGAGTATACCAAATTGAAAACGTGTAAAGCGTTGCCCTCATTCTAGTTTAAAATTAGCACCATGAGAACCAAGTGTAACGAATGAGTGGCGGGGGGCGGGGGACGGGGGACGGGGGGGGGGGCAGTGACGTTAAATTCTCGGGGTTTAAAAGTAGCGCTAAAAGTTAACGTTAAGCGTGACGGATGGTCGGATTAAAAGTGACGTGCACCGTGAAAGGAAAGTGAGATAGAAATAAATAATTAAAAGAAAAATTGAAGACAGACAAAGAGAGAGGGAGAGAGATAGAGAGAAAGATTATACAATCAACGCTCGAGGGTTGTCAGGGAAACAAAAATTGTACTAAACTAATGACTAATAACGTCCGAGGGAGAAAACACTCGTCGAAGTGGTACAGCAGGCAGGGACAGTTTGTAAACCTCTTTTTTTTTTGAAACACCCTGTATATAGAATAATAATATATATAATAATATATATAATAATCAATAATAATATCAGTTTGTATTGTACAGGCTGTTTTTTCTTTTCGGGCTGGAAGCCTGTGGTCTCTCTCTATGTATTTACTTTAAATCCCTTATCGATACCGATACACTTTTTTTTTTCATCCCTCATTACGTTTTTCTATATAATAATTAATAATCTATCCATACCGATCTCTCGTTTGCACGATTTCATTTTTTTTTGACACAACGGCAAATTCTATTTTTTTTTTATCCAAAATTTCATCCCGTCACGCGCTTGTCGCGTTTCCATCGCATTCACGCAATCGCACAGGCACACCTCGCACGCACTCTTGTCACTAAACGCTCGTCTACTCAGACATGCTTATTTTTCAAAATCACCTTTTCTCTCTGTCTCTCTCGCCGTTTTTTTTTTTTTCGTATCTTTTTTTTCCAATCTTCCATTGCCTTTCAACTCTCGTCGAGCCTCCTTTAACGAAATAGTCGCGTTATGCATTATAGTTTTTTTTTTTTTTTTACGAATTACCTTTACCATTATAGTTTAATATGTAGTTTTCTTTTTTTATCTATCGTAGATTTGTCTGTGGCTATCCCTGATGTGTTAGTTACCCTGCGCTTCCGTCTGGTTGTCGAAATATTGTTGTTATTATAGACTGTGTTCAAATTTTTTTCTACGATTAAGGTTTCATCGTCATACGGTCTCGTTCTCTTTTATCTTTCTGTTTTCGTTTTTCCAAAACTTTCGTTTGTGCATTTAATCCCGTTTGAAAAAAAAAAGGTCACCGTGTATTGTTACTGTGGATTGATTTTCTTTCTTAGTTTTTCGTTTCCTTCGGTATTCAGTGTCAAATCGTTAAACCCCGCGCACCCCTATCCACCGTCTACTGTTACGTCGTATCAAAAAAGTTTTGTACGTGTCTCTCTTTGCTCCTTTATCTCTCCTCTTGGTATTTTCTTTTTATTTTTTTCCCTGTATCTTACGGAGCTTGCCAAACCTTCCCGCCAGCGAGGTCCGATTAAACTAAGACTTCTTTTTGCATTGCTTGCATTCTGTGTATTGCACTGACCCCGATTCTCTTATCACCCACCAATTGTCTAGCCCGAATCAGATTTCACTTAGCAAGCTCCTGCAACAACCCAGTGGCGTTCTAACCCTTTTACAAAGCTTGAATAAGCTTTTCTTTACTTAGATTTTCATTTTCTTTTCTTGTGTAATCTTTGCTTCTTCCCCCTGTCCCCTTTCCCACCCCCTAACTTCAGGTTCATAGTATCCTCCATTTGTTTGGTCCTTCGAAACCGAATCTACGAAGTTGTTCGCAAAATCGAGTTATGTAAATTTAAAAAAAAAAAATAATTTTTTTTTTTTGAAAATAATTTTGAGAGCAAGTATAGAAACAATTCTTTCGAAAGCAGTGCTTCTACAGTACTTTGAACGTTTCTATCGGTACGGGATATTTTGCCTGCTCGGAGAAATCTATCGTGTGTCTGCGTATCCGTCGAGACTCCGTACATTCGGTAATCGAAATAGAAATCTTAAGCAACGGGGTGATAACGAGTTAGCTAGCGGACGTCGCTCAGGGTAGCGCGACGCTCTGTGGGATCATTTAGCAGCAGCTTAGTTTACAGTACTATTTGGTATGATCGCTCATTATAGCAGGAACTGTTTATAGTGATGCTGTGTACGATAGCTCGTGGTTGGACAACCAGGACCAATCGTTAACCAATCCTCTAGATAAATTAATATCAATGAGATAACATTGGTATTAGATAACAAATAAAATTCTACTGGATAATAGACTTTATATATATACACATATATATGTGTAGGGATCTCTGTATAGTGACGAGCTTTGGTACCACCTCGCACGCTATTGTTATCCGCATGAAATGCGCATTTATCATATAAGGAGGTGAAAGGTCAGACATACAAGGGGCATCGGATTGGTCCGGGTCGTCTTCCTTTTACGAGCAGGTCAAGAAGAAAAAAAAAAAAATCCGCCGTCATCGGGCAGTATCAGCAACCGTGTAAAGCAGTGGTACTTGCTGCGAGGGTGAAACGTTAGACGGTCACCCGGTATGTGGGTCAGTCTTGATAATCGGCTGGTGGATATGGGTCAGCGGAGCTGATGGAAGGTCGGGCCGAAGGCGAAGAAGAATTCGAAGACTAATAGTAATAATGATGATAACGATATTAAAGAATAGAAGAAGTAGAAGAAGAAGTAAATGAAGATGGTCCTAGTCGTTTCCATTTTGCTGTAATAGCGCTGGGGCCGATTGCGTCGGTGGTTGAGGTGGCGGATCGTGCGCGGCCGATGGCGAAGGCGTCCTACTCCTTGGGGTGAGCTCGCTAGACACGGGTCCTGATGTGGGTGGCGGTTCGAAGGCTTTTTGCTCGCTAGGTGGCAGCAGATGCACCATGCTAACGGGTACCGGAAAGGCAGCACTAAAGTCTGGGAAGAAACCCTGGGGTAAATTACCACCCAGAAGGGGATGTGTGAATCCCGCGTCGTCGCCGGGATGTGGGATACCCGCCAGATGATGTGACATCTGCGTGGGCGGTTGGACGGCCTTGACGTTGTTGTTCAAAGAATTCATCACTACCTCGCCGGTGGTGGCACCTGTGCAGTCCCTGCGCAACTGCTCCAGCTTGAGACTCTTGCCGTACTTGCCGCGCACGTACATCAGCAAACTGTTGTAGGGGATGCCAAAGATACGGCTGGCTTGTGAGGTCGTCATTTTCTTGTTCCAAACGTGCTGAAGTGCTTCGGTGAGTTCAGCATTGGTCCATGACCTGGGCGGTCCTCCTCTAGGTGCACTGTGTTGACCTTTAGGTCGACCCACGGGTAACCCGCGACTGTGCTCGGACCATCTTCGGGGACCGTCTGCACTCTCGGCTCTGTGCTTCTTCGCCTTTTTGCTGGGATGATGTCCGAGACCAGTGCCAAAGAGGCCGTGAAGGCTCTCCGGCTTGAAACTATCATGGAGATCCGCCAAAAGGGAGCTGCTTCGGTCGAGTGTGCTTCCTGGTGGGAATAAACTGCCGGCACCAGCCAAGTGGCCCACCCCGTCCATGGGAAAAACTGCAACCGACCGTCTTGGGGTAAGAGGCGAGTCTTGTTGCTGCTGTTGGTAAGGATGGGACCTATTGTGCGGACTCCCTTCCCGTGGGTGATGACCTTGAGGCAGTTGACCCTGCGGGTGATTCGGGAGCCACTGAGCTGCCAGTTGTCCCAGACTGGTCAGGTACTCACTGTGGTGATGGGGTGGGGTCAAGGAGAGGGCCGAGACTCCTGGGAACCCTGCTGCTGGTAACTCCTGCAACGAACCGTCGGGTTGTAGACTCGTCCCTGTTAGAGGCGATCCTCGAGGACTGCTGGCACTCTCGCTCTCCGTCTTGATGTTATGCTCCGTCGGTAAGGGAGAGAGCGACCGTTTCATCGACAGATTCTCCGCCATGTCCTCCTGTTGGCCGGGCTGGTCCCTCTGTTGATTCGTGAGGTTCAGTCCGCCGCCACCGCCGCCGCCGCCGCCGCCGCCGCCGCCGCTGCCGCCACCACCGCCGCTACCGCCACTCGGAGGACTCGGACTCGGGGCGGGATGATGTCTACTCAAATCCTGAGGTACCAACTCCCCGGATCTTCGTCGCGGTCTCGCTTGCTTTCTTCGGGGCATCAATGGCGAACCGCAGGACTCCCGCAGTTCCCGCACTGAGAAATTAAGTTGGCCCATGTGCGGTAACCTGTCACGTGCTAGTTGATGTTCCCTGGAAAAGCCTCCAGGTTCTGGAGGTGGCACCGTCGCGCTTTCCGACGCGTCGTCGTCCTCCGGCGTACCTTGACGTGCGCCTTCCGGCGTCGACGGTTCTCCAAGAAGAAGATCGGCCGTCGGTGTTTCCGGTGGACTCGCTGGCCTTGGTTCCGAAGATGCCAAACCTCGCACCTGAAGACTCTCGGCTGCTCGCATCAGTCCTGGCAATTCTTCACGGCCTACTCGTACTTCGCCACGATACATGAAGTCGATCAGTGCTGTCACCTCCCGGCCGGGGAAGTCCTTCAACACGATCACCGGATGCTTGCAGGGATGCTCCGCGAATATCCTCTCGAAGAAGGGACTGTTACGAGTAAATATTCCTCATTATCACAATGCTCTATCCAGTCGGACGAGCAATACAAATTTTGATGACTCAATAAAGGGAGCAAGCTCATTCCGAAGACTGCCTCAACCTTCGGAGTCATCGTGACAGCTGAGAAAGACATTATTAAAAACAAATCCCTTTCACATCCTCGGATAGACGGGCATCAACTATCATTAAAATAAAGTTCAGTGCAACAAAATCAATGAATTTTGGTTTTACAAGTAGAACCACGTGTCCATCGCACGTGGCATTTACACTTAGTGACAGGAGTCCTGTTTACAATCATTCGAATGCAAAAGCAGAAAGAGCAAGAAGAAGAGAGATAAATGTCAAAGTACCTGCACGCGCTCAGAACGACCTTGTGAGCTCTGATGCTGGTCTCGGCGCACACGAGGGTCACGTCGACGAGGGTCTCGGCGTGAAGAAGGGCCTCAAACGCCTGAAGAATATGGGCCTGGTGGTTGTTCCATCTAAGGGAATAATGGGACTGCAGAGCCATCCCGTCAGGACTCTCCGCGGCGCTCGACATCCTTGATCCTTGACCCTTTTCGAGCTTGCGAAGCCACCTTGCTCTACTTTCTTCTCGGCTCTTCGCGATTCCCTTTGCCTTTTCCTTCGCCTTTCCTTCTGCGCTGCTTTCCTCGCCCTTTCCGACGATTCTTAGTCTTCTCTTCCATGCACGCAGGCGCCACCACGATTCTCACGCCGCTAAATGCATTCAGTGCCGTTTACTTTTGTCTGCAACATTCACATTCAACTACAATTCCCAATGTGTTAAGATATCGTTACCCCGAAACTACTTCAATCAAATTCATAGAGGATTTTTGGATAGGTCCATGTGTCTACGTGAATCAAATATACATCTGGATTATTCAACAACAGATGGTACTCTGGGAATCATTTTTTACCGCCTTTTTGTAACGTTTTAATTTTTACGGCTGTAATACGATTTTACGAAATTATTCGGAAAGTTTAGCGGGAAAATTGAAATTTTAGTTTTAGGCATTTCTGCGTATTAGAGTTCATCGATCTTTGTCCATCGATTATAAACGTTCACAGTGTATTGAAAATTATACGTTTTAAGCTTTTATTTGCAGTTATACCATTTTACATATTTCGCATCCGTCGCGCCGAGAAATGTCGGCTTGCGTCCATGTGCCGTCGCGTGGAGATTCTCAGGTTATGCGGTTTCGAGTTATTTGATAAATTTTTATTCTTCCACATAAGCCAATTAACATAAATTTCATTGCTACTTAATTACTAAACTGCATATACGTATCCATTTTTTTTATATCAATTCGATCTACAAAAGATTTTTGCAATTTTTTTCATTAAAATAATTGATGGGGACACAAGCTTATTTGCTATGCGAATTATACTATCGTCGGTAGAGTCTTGTCTGATAATCGCGTATCTAAGGACTGTCTAATTAATTTGGCATTAGGCACTGATTATTCAAAGATGTAATCGTGCCGTTTAAATCGACTAATTACCCTTAGAAGACGATTATTTCTAATGCTAAAAGGTGACAAAGGTCCTCGCAGTCGAATTAACTCAATGCAAGTATAAAGTTTAATATTGACTGGGTTCAAAATTAATTAACACGAATTTAGCATCGTACTCGGATATTATAATAATACTGTGACTCTTGTGAAATTAGAATCAACAGTATAACCCTTTGGAAGTACTTTTTTCTTTTCACAGGCAATTGAGTTTTTGGACTCGTTCAAAATGATATCCCGAAAGGGGCACGAAAGACTTCCAAAAATGATAACACGCGCAATAATTGGTTTGCAAAATATTGGGAGAACAAATTCTTAGCGATCGGGATTGAATTTTGCTACGGGTGCAAGTAAATTTATAAGAAAAAAAACTATATAGATATTTTTATATGCAAAAATTACACCTTTTTTAGTTTACAGTGGATTAATATTTTTTTTAATTTTGTATACACTACATTTTTTATCGCGAAATTTATTGCACTGTTTGTACTCGTTCATTGGTTTACACGTTTTGCGCAATGAATTTCTGTCAATTCTTATTTTGTAGAAGTTTAGGTAGACGGGAGGACGTGGAACGGGGCTCCAGAAATTCAAGGATACGACACTGTGCGCAAGTCGAAAACTCCTGGGAACTTTGTTGTGAAGCTCGCACGTGTTCAGAAAAAGCAAAACGGCGCCGCGTACGTTTCTTTAGCCGAACTATCATTTGCTCGTCCTTCTTCGCTTAGTGGGTATTCCTTTGTAATTAAAATCTTTTAACGTCAATATCAACTCCAACCATAAATATACAATGCATTTAGCGTATCTTTCAAGTACAAGAGAGAACAAGCAAACCAGACCGAACGACCGATTTAAAAAATAAATATCCAAAATTCGACGCCAATAAAAATTCTACCAAGTGCTTCGGACAACGAATAAAAACGCATGATAAAAATATTCACCATTCGCGTCACACTTTTATCACATAGTTTTCATTCCAAAGGACACACTAAAACAATGCAACTGTGTTTCGGTAATCGCAGTAAAACCTAAGAGTTCAATTAATTCCGGCAGCAATGACAAAGCTAATGAATTTCCGTAATCACATAGAAAAACACACGAGCAGGAGTGGTGGAGTAAAAAATGTGGTTGAAAGAAGAAGAAAAAAAGAAAAGTAGAACAAGAAAAGGTATAAAAATGTCAGTACCGTTTCAGCAAAGTGCTTTCTAACCTATCACAGAGACTGACGACTTACTCAGCATTTGTAGTTGACGAAAAATACGTAGAACGTTACAAGAACTCATATGGTATTGAAGCGAAGAGCCAACGATAATAGACAGAGGTCGTCGGATTCGGTCGGTAAAAAAAAGGGAGAAAAATACACACGCACGAGTCTTTCGCAACTGACTTCTTCTTAGGTAATATTTCAAAAAGTCGAACCATACGAAACGAGCGCAAAAAGGACCAGTAAAAGCTCCTCTAAAAAATTCGCAACGTACGTTACTGTGTAAAAGATCAAAGAGTCTCGTAGTCGCGTGGTGTCTGGTCGATCAGCTGACGTAACATTATCAAACGTAGTGGCGGGCAATTTCGAGTCCCCACGAGTTCGTCAGCCTCTCATTTTGCACATCCTTGACAAATATAAATGCAGTCAGTAAATCGTCAGCACGGACACCTCGTGTACGTATCACTGATAATCACTCGATTGTCAACCACTGTTCAATTGCGTCAGAGCACCCGCGTTTTCTTTCCACCGAGAAAGGTAAGTGTTACGATCGCCAAGACAGAAACGTCAATTTATCTAAATACGTCATTTTATATTCACTTTTGTAAGTTCACTGACAGTCTTTCGTTCTAACACACAAGAGATCATCGCGCGAGGACGTCATAATAAATAGCAGTGTTACCAGCGCTTGGAACGACGATTGTTTACATCTCAAGTCTTCACTGTTGTCACTGAATTTATTAAAATTGTTATTAACGAGAATCTGCCGATGACAGTTGGATCGTGGGGGGCAGCGGGAGGGGGGGACCGAACGTTTAACTTTTTTAACGTCGAGTGTTTTGGGGGTTGGCGTGTCTCGTCTTCTCCCGCGTTTTATCAGAACACTGCTCCTTACTGGAAACTTTGGTATTTCGATTCTTTAGTACTTCAGCACAATCTCTAACGAACTTTCCTTTTACTCGGTAATTATCAGAACGAATCTTACGACTTTTTCCACAAAACTTTGAATCGCGCAGTTTTTAGGCGCGGGTCTCGATTTCTGGTAGTTTTCACTGTACACACGTATCGAAGGACAATCGGCTGTTTACGTTATCGTCGAATTGCGTTGCCGGTGAACATTGAAAAATGGTGATAAGGAACGACCGAACTGTTGTTTGAGGATCGAAAGAAAAAAATGAAAGAAAGAAAGAAGACTGACCGTGTTGTTGGTAAGCGTGCGTAGCAAACGGCGTCGGCGACGGCCGGTGAGTGAATGCGCCTTCCAGTTAGGCGCCCCTCCTAAGAACCCCCACCCCCACGGTAACTCGTCTCGAGGTTCCCCCCACCCCGATTACGGGTAGAGAGACCCCACCCCCGTTAGGCCCCCCCTGCCCCCCCAGAGACTTCTCGGATCCCCACTACCCCGCGAACAGACTCGATCTCACCCTGGCGCTCCCCTGCTACTGCTACACTCTACTCCACCTTATATTTCCACCCCTACGCTCGCAGACTGCCCACCTTCGATAGGACCGACGCGATACGCGATACGCGATACGCGATTAGGGAGAAACCCCCCTTTTATGCCACGAGGTATTCTTCCACCCTTCTACTTACCGGAAGAGGAACCGACCATCGCCGAAGGTCCTTCTTCCGACCTTCTTCCGGTTTATCCTTGGAGGATCGGTGCTGCTTGACCTTTCAACCCTTCGCGGCTATGCTTATTTATCTCGATAAGTGTAATTTACTTTTTTTTTATCCCGGGTCGATGAACTTTTTCATTTGGCTCTTTGGGATGATTTTTTTTTCGAAGTTTTAGTTGGGTCTTGCTTTGGACGTTCAGACTGGATTTTTTTACCTTTCAGGAATTTATTATACAGATCGTGCTATTGATGTCTTCGGAGATAGGATCGCGGTTTCTTTCGGGATAGCGTTGTCAATCGGTGTTTTGTTTTGTTATTCGACTTTTGGATTGGCATTTTTTAATTAATATTAATTATTTATAGACACGTTATGGATTACTCAAAGACACAATTTCTAGGGAATTTTTAGAGTAGTTTTGATGCAGCATTCACATTGCAGGTATTTCTCTTTTAACGAAAATTACGATTTATCCTTTTCTTGTGTCAAGACAAAGGATGCATAGAATTTTGTAATAATTTTTTTTTACTGACCTTCGAAGATGATCCGGGAAGAGAGGAAAATCGAAGAGGAGTTTGAAGAAGGCACCGAAGACGATGAGTCGATCCTCTTCATTGGTTTTCCAAGGTTTTTCAAAATTTTCTCTCTTCCAGCTCTTGTTCAAGTGATCCGTAACAACATCCTCCTTGAAATCCGAAGAAATTGCAATAGCTATGGAACACGAAGAAAAAGGCCGAAAAATCCGACGATTTTGTCAGCACTATTCACTTTTTTGGAACCGGACGATAACAATTCACACGCCGAGTAACGAGAATAAAAATTCTTTTAAACCGAGAATATCCGAAATATACAGCACTCAAATCGAGAAAGCGTCAAAGTAAGAGAAAATGGATGATTGCGCACTTTTCACTTGAACGAAAAAAGAGAAGAAACCAATCACTCGTCACTTTAGTATAAAAAATTTTTGAAAACAAAAATGAAGAGCCCCGTCAACCGTGATCAGTAAAAATAAAAAAAGAATTAAAATAAAGATCGCCCAAAAAAGATCACCAATCGTCACAATCCATATCCAAAAACGATTTCATCTTCCAAGAATTTTTTGAAAATATCTCAATAGAGGATTACCTCAAGGACTTCACAAATTTCCAAAGAGTCGTATCACGCACTTCTTCCAACATGGCGTCATCCGTCGTCCACATTCGTGGCACAATCACACAAAAAACAGAACGACAAAAATAAAAACCAAAATGTGGACAAAAGCTAAAAGCCTTCTCAATAAAATATTTTGAAAAACTTCCAGTTCCCGCGTCGCCTCTTCCTCTTCAATCGGACTTCAGTGAGAGCAGCACTTTCAAATTTTCCCCAGTTTCCCGCTCCTTTTCAAAACCGCCATCAATCCTGTCTTCCGCACCGTCCAGGAGTTTTCAAAATTTGCACATTTCACACGACCGCAGGTAACAGCGCAACAAAAAGTCCCAAAAAATGTCACAAGGGCCGATTTTCATCAAAGTTCTCTCGACGCGCAAGAAATACCATGGACGACGATGCTCCCGGCGAAGATTCACCAATCACGCACGCATATCCGCACGACGCCCTGCATTCAATCAGTCTAACAAGACTCCTTAAAGATTCACCGTAGATCACCGTCGTAGACGTCTCTAGGAACTGTAGACCGGCGTTGAAAAAGTGTCGGGGGAACAAAAAACGTAAGTTCGCGAAAAAGGTCACATTTCCAGAATCGTGCCTGAGGAGCGGCTGCCTCCTGAGCGGTCGCGAAGTGACTGCCCCTCGGTCGTTGGTAAGGGTCCCACCTCCTGGCGACCTCCTGGCCACCTCCACTAGGGTACCAGCCCACCGGACCCCTTCTATACGACTCCCCGACGGCAGGCACTCTGCTTCGTCTACCTCTACTTCTGTCTCTGCCGCTGCCTCCTGCTGTACAGTCACCTCCGTCGCCTCCTACTCCGCACCTCAAAGTCCACACCGAGCCTCCGCCGTCTTCCCTCCACGTAGCACCGGCAAGCAGTCCCGTCGTAGATGCTCCTGGCTTCGCCTGGTCCGACCTTAGGACGACCCCACCTGGGTCTGTCCCTCTCACGTGCGTAACCCTCGCGGTGCCCCTTTTCACCCTGTAGCCTCTAGCTACCCCCTGGCAACTACTTGAGTCGACTAATCGTTGCCCCCCTCCTGAACCACTCCTGAACCACTCCTGACCCTTGGTAACCTTTCTTCGTCACCTATTCCTCTCTACTGCACGTCGTTACTTCTCTGTTAGGTATGTACCTGCCCCTTTTATTCCTGAGGGAATAAACCTACACCTGCCAACACCTGTACCATTCGGCCTGGCTTTGGGACTGAAGACCTCAGGACGCACTGCGACTCCCCACGAGGGGCCCAAGTGTATACACGAGGTAGTTTAAGATGCAGTTGGTGCGCGAAGGTGGATGGTCAATTCTCAGGATGCCTTAACCTCCCACCTTTGCACTTTAGGTGCGTCAGGTACCTCTAGGCCCTTAATTGCGGGAATGCAGTGCGGTTTACAGCTTGGCTTACGGGACTTTGTTTTCGGTTCGTTTTCCCTTTCTGTTACGACCCCCCCCCCCCCTCCTATTTTTTCTCTCTTTCTCTCTCTTAAGGGATTTACGGGTTTATGGGGATGGGCACGGTGCGGTCTTCCGTTTCTACAGGGAAAGTGACTCATGTGAGCCTCTTTGAATTCTTAGCTTGTTCAATATTTTTCTTGGAATTTTGCTTTGCCAATTACTTTTTCTTTTGCGAAAATACAAATGGGCTCTGCGCGAAGCAAGGAAGCATTTGAAACAAAAATGTGATTTAATTTGTTAATTAATTTTTAAGAGAAAAACGTAAAGCATATATTAAATAAATAAAGCCCTGAAAAGTATGCTTTGATAATTATTTGGAGAATCGCCCTATCGCGGCTGACTTTACGAGGCACTGAATGTCTGAAAGTTTGAAATTTAACGAAGAACCCCATACTTAACGCGTAGCCAACAGCTTAACAACAGTTTTGATGTTGTTACTTTTCCAGGATGTTGATTCGTCGAGTATCGCGCAAACGGAAAGGCGATACAGTAAAGATCAGTAAACGTGTCGGCTAATGAATAAATTCATCGGACAGTCCCGCTTGACAAATGTATTATGGTACACACGGTATAACAGCAAGGAGACTCGTCATGGCGCCTAATTTTGGAAACTATCCTCCCGTCTACGTAGGCAGGTAACATTTATGTCGGGCCAGAAACGGAGCTCTCAGGTAAATAGAAGGAAAAGGGTCCTGGCAAGGAGAATTTTAGTACACGTCAATTTCATCCATTGTTCCAATACATTTCAATAGCGTTCGAATCTCAAGCAGCTGTTGAGAGTTTTATGGTGTTCGAGTCGATCCTAAATAAATTCGTACAAACAAGCCGGATTTCACCTCAAAAACCGTAAATATTACCATACAGTTTCCTTTCACGAATACGAAAATGAAGAAAATTTCCAAAATACAAATTATTACCAAAACTGACCAACTCATGTCAAAGACTACCCACTGGTACCAAATAAGAAGGAAAAATTTTCCAAAAATCGCTCAATATCGCAAACACCAAAATTGTGCAGTGAGAAAGATTTTGAAAAATCAAGCTCAAAATCGTCAACAAAAAAATAAATTCAAAGATTCTCCCAAAAACAGTACGAAAGAAATTCTAAAGAGAAGCAGGAAGAAAGGATGGAAGGATGGACGGATGGACGGACGAATCCGTGTCCTATGTCAAGGATCCCCCAAGCATTGGTGGTTGGTACCAGTGCACCCCCAGTGGTTGCCAATGGTGGGGGTGGGTGGGTTGAAATAAGCAGCGCTGCTTTTTCAAGGGGTAGCAGCGCGAAGAGCACACAACAGGAGGCGCCAGAAGAGGCGAAGGTGCCTACGGATGTATTTTTTAATTATTGATTTTAATGACGAGGGGGGTCGCTGGCAACGCCATCTTGGATGCTGGGCGGAGTAAGAAGCAGCCTCTCTCCCTTCTCTCTTATTCCTTCTTTCTCTCTTGCTCCCTCGCTCACTCGAACCGTCATTCTCTCTCTCTCTCTCTCGTTCTCCCGCTACTTTGCTTCTCTTTTTCATTCTCTCTTTCTCGCAGTCGGTCCCCCCTTTCTCTCTCTCTCTCTCTCTCTCTCTCCTTTTCTCTCAGTCGCTCCAAGTGTCTCCCCTCCTCACCCCCGCCGCCCCCCTTTGCCCCTCTGTACCATTGGCTCCCCGTAGTTCCTCTCTCTCTCCTGGTCACCCCTGCCAGTGAGGCTCTCTTATGCCGAGAGATAGACAGATGATAATTAAGAAAGCGGTGGGACGCGCGAGGTAGCGACGCGCCGCGACGCCGGCCGACGCTCGATTCTTACTCGCGATCCGCTTTTTACTTCGGCTTGCCTCGCCTCTCTCTACTCTTCTTTTGTTTTTCTCTTTCTCTCTCTCTCACTTTTTTCTTTCTCTTTGTCTCTGATTCACATATATAAATACTCGCTCTCATTCTAATCAACTGTACCTCCTAACTCTCTTTCGTTCTTCTTAAAATATTGTCAGTTATATGTATATACATATATATATAGTCTATTGGATTATAACGATCTCGAGATTTCGACTATTTTGGTCCACTCGATAATCAGTGTGATTTATCATATATCCAAGATATCATACGTTACCAGTAGTGAAATATTACACAAGCTGACTCTAGCACTGAAAAATCTATCGATCGACAAGATCAAGAATAATTATAATAATAATTCTCGAATTATATTAATACCGGGTGCGATTAGTGTTCCGATAATTATTTATGTATCGTGCGTCATTTGGTACCTGCTATAGTGTATATATAGAATAAATATTGCCGAATGAAGAGCACAGAGAATCTTACGTATTAGGATAGCGGTACAGTCTCGTCAATACAAATAATACAATTGTAATTCATTTATCAATCAGAATTAATGAATAATTTAATGGATGAAAATACATCTTACATTTCTGTATAAACGTACTTTGCTTTACTTTGGTTCAAATCTATTTCAATGAATCTATATTCTTGCACATATATATACTCAGTATTATATACAGCATATATGCTTACGAATGGCGGGAAAAACTCATATTCGAATACGAAGTACGAAAGCAGCCTTTACAAGGGGAACTTACATAACTACGTAAGCTCCCGTTATACATATGTGTATTCAAGGTCGTGTGTGACACACATGTACATACATGGAATGTTATTGTTCGAACGATGCTCACACGAGATTCGCATTTTACATCGTCGACAACAGCGAAATTCCATAGAGCGTCAGACTCCTTTCCGACGCACTCTGTTAATTATAAATCCTGTTAATTAACGTCAAACCAAAGAAAAGCCCTCGCAGTTCTGACTGGCGTAATATACGATTGGTGTTGCTGCATGAGTTTTATGGGTAAAACAGTAAATACATGATGTTCCAATAAAATCCTCAAAGGCAGGTGGCGCCACGGTCGTTTTTGTAGTTGGGGCAGTTACTAACGGGAGCGCGGCTAATTTGAACGGTGAATATTATTCCTCCACGAATAATAATAACAACGATGCAGAATCAAACGTAACATAGTGTAGGGGTACAGTCGGCGACAGCAGTTTTTATATTAACAATATGTATGCTATATGTACGTCATTACCGACAGTCAGTAGAAAGAAAAAAAGAAAAGTCCCATAATATATAGTATCATTGATAATTGATTAGTTGATAGTGTGCGAGAGGATCTACAGAGGGTCAAGGATCGAGAATTGAGGATCTAGAAGGGAAGAAGTGACTCAGCGTCGACTTGGACCCCCCTATGGTGTACTCGGGTAATTAATTCACGATGGGGTTTCCATGGTGGGCCCCCATAGTACCTCATGGTCTATCTACCTAACCTACTGTACCCTAACCTCCCTTATGCAGCTTATTCACCTATGGACTCCTTTCGTTTAATCGATCTTTTATTTTATTCGTCTTATGGCCTCATGGAATTATCGATACGGCGATTTTATCGTCGACACCAATTTCTGTGTTGTTACAGGACTATTCTCGCCTTGGTCCAACTACCGGCTCCGGGCGCAGCATCCGATTCGGCAGATTATGCTGGGAACGCGAAGTAGAGGTACCTATGCTACGTATACATATATAATGGATGCACTGTCCGATGCAACAGGCAAATTAGTCCTTATGGTTGTAGGAGTGATCGATTACGCTGGATCATTAATGTTTTATTAATTGGAGCCGATTAAAGGGTATCGATTACTCGATGATATTGAATATTTTTTATATGCGATTTACCTGCTGGAATTAGTCGATTATGAATATTGATTGATTTTATAAGGAATATATATGTATATTGATTTTTTTAAATCGATACTTTTGGATACTGGGCATATAGCGTTATTGGTAATTTGGTTCGTACGTCGATCAGAGCGATAAGAAATTATCAAAGACACGTCGATCGTTTGGATTAATTAAAGAAAATAAAAAATAAGATCAACGAGCGATGATACTGCGGTCAGATGTATTTTCTCACGAGTCAATTCACGGCGTGTCTTAAGGACTTTGCTATATAGATATATATAAGTATCGCGAGCGTTTATCGTCATTGTCATCATTTGCCGCTGTCACTGTTGTTGTCATTGTTCCTCTATTGTCTTAGTCGAGATGCGATTCACACTTGGACGAGCGGACGAAACGGAGCGAATCGTTGAGAAAACTTGTTCCGCGACGATCGACAATGCTGCAGTATATATGTATGTGTGGCGTATATAGATATACATGCAGGCGGACGGTGCAACCGCGGGCGACTGCACGCGGCTGGTATGAAAATTCGTATCGTGACACAGAGATGATTAAAAATAAGCAAAATCGATCCTGTCCAGTGACGTCCGGATGACAATGGCGAACGGTACTCCACGTGTCCTCTTGAAAAATAAAAGATCATTCGATGGAAAATCTGAAAGTTGGCCGAGCGTGACGGAAGTAACGGAAGTGGGTAAGCGCGATAAAAAAGAAAAAGGTTAAAGGTAAGAAATCTCAGCGGCAGGCTGCGAGGCACCGTTGATAGAGTGCCGACGGGAGTTCCTCCTGGCGGGGTGCGGGCTGCCACCTTCGGATCCTCCAAAGTCTCCGGGAATGTTCCTCAGGTTTGTGGGGGCTCCGGGTGTGAGATGTTGGGGGTTGCTCGTAGATGCTGGAGATGCTGGGAAGAGTCCCCGGAGTGAGGGACGAGGAGGGACGAGGAGGGACGGGGAGGGACGAGGAGGGGGGTCGGACGGTGCAGGAGAAATAAAACGGAATCAGATCGGAGCATCCGCTGGCGAGAACTTGGGATGCGCTTGGAGAAGGAGTGTGAGAGGGAGAGAGAGAGAGGGAGAGAGTAAAGGTAGGAAGGTGACTGGTGTCTATTCTGGAACCAGAGTGCAACCAAGTGCAACAGAGTGCAGAGAGTGCATAAAGGTCCCGTGTCCGAGCAATTACCAACCTGAGAAACGTGTAACATGCATCATACTTGTGGAGTATAGCCTGGAATGTTTATATTGACTATAGTATCTTTTTGACTATAGTTCAATTTTTGTACCTACGATACAGTAGAATACGCAAGCGAAATAAATGCAAAATTTATCGTCGAATATATCGGAAAAAGTGCGAATTACGTAAACACGTATGATTGATAAAAATTATTTTAAAAAATGTTATAAAGAAGCCAGTACAGTATATTCGCCCCGAAAAGCTACAGCCTAATCCCATAGCAGCGTTAGCGATAATTACATAGAGCCGAGAGGCGCCGAAGGGTGATGGAAATGAGGACGGCAGGTCGTAGGTAAGAGATGAGAGCAAAATAGAAGTCGGAGGGGAAGTCGAATAAAGTAGGGGATGTTCGAATGTTCCCAAGCCTAAGACGAAGGGCGAACGAAAGAGCGTTCGTGCGTTCGCTACCTCGTGCGAAGATGTTTCCAACCCCGCGACAAGAGAGCAGGAGGAGGGAGGAGGGGGGGGGGATTGCGTCACGTTTTCTTAAAACACATCTCATCCCCTATATCCTTAAGCTCGTAGAGGGTTTAGAGTTAGCCCTCCAGCAGGCGTCCACCGCGCGACGCGCGACGCCAGGCGTTGATGAGTCGAGGCAGCAGAAGATTTCGCGAGGGTCTTTGGGTCTCCTCCTAAGGGTGGTTGGTGGTGCTGGATCTAAAGGGATGATGGGCTGGGGGAGGGTGGCAGGTGGTGGTACTATACGTCCAAGGAGGTGGGTGTTATAGGGGGGTTAGGCGTTACACTCCATCTACGTTCATCCCCCATCACCTTCAGCAACCCCCGCTTGACAGTCGAGCAGCGCGGAAGGGACTTGGGAATTAATGCACGCAGCAGGACGCCACGAAGCAGCCAAAAATCCCTTACGAGGCACGGCAACCCCTGCAAGGTAACCCAGTCGGAGCAAGCTCAGACGGCAAGGTAAACCAGACGGCACCAGAGATAGGAAGACATGTAGATGTAGGCAGAGCCAGTGCTAAAGCAAGGCAGGTCCTACTTCGTTATACGACAAGTATAAGAGGCGAGCACAGAGACTTTTATTGATCGCCTGGCAAAAACTCAGGAACCCTCATTTCGTGCTCCGTGCCCCCTTCCATTGCCCGAGCGAACGAACCAACCGAAGGAACGAAGGAACGAAGGAACGAAGGAACCAAGTCCACGACCTCTGTGGAACGACCCCCTTACTTTGGCCTGCCTTGTGTATATACATATATACGTACGTATGTATGTATGTGTGTATCTGCTAGCACCCTCCGTACTTACCTCCTTAATAAGGAGCAGTGCGAACGAACCTTGAGGTCCTCGAGGTTTCGCGGGAAAAAATGGACTGCCAAGGAAGGAGAGGGAGCCAGCCAGGACCTGCCACTGAAACTCTGATAATCTTTTACACTTAAGACAGCAACCCTTTCCCTTTCCGAGTTACCCTCCCTACACCCCCTCGCTCTTTACTCTTAGTCTTCATCTCCTTCTAGTTACGATGCGCATCTACTACGTACCCTATACCTACTTACCTTCCGCCCAAGCCTTTCCGAACCCTCCGTTAGGCCTGCCTCTCTTACTCCTTCCAGACCCTTCATTTTTACCCGGATTTTCTCCCTATTTTCTATAGCGTCACTGTTCCCGTGGGACTTTGCCCAACTTCCTATTCTTAGTTTACCCATTCTTTGGCTACTGGCTCGCGAGGGGTGCATGCTTCGCAAGATAACGGTTCATACGATTTTAGATATTGTTCGAACATTTTTGGCACACTGCTAAGATTTTCCTTCGAATCCTTAAAAATTGAAAAATATGCTAATTTCATTGATACCGCTCTGATATCCGATAGATATTTATGGAAGCAGTGATAGGAATGCACTGTGAAAGGATCGCTGGGAGGAAGAGCTGCGGGAGACGTGGAAGTTGGTGGCACTGAGGGTTGGTATGTGGTGTCTGGTATGTATAGGGTGTGAACTGGGCTTTCTAAGGGTAGTAAAAGAGGCTACCAAGACGGGTAAGACGTGTTTGTTCCACATAAGGTACCTATTGTTAGCTACGAGCATCTTTCCATTGTTTCTTACGGCATCACTACCCTCCGTACACCCCTCAGCTACCCCCGATACTCATATCTACCCCCTGATATACTCGAAAGAGACGGGAAGACTGTATCTCGTTCTTAGGAGTTACCTTGGTTAACTATTCTATCGTTGAGTGCAGCCAGATACGTATGTTTTATGTAAAATTAATTTCATCCCTTGGTATCTCAGAAATGTCTATTATCATCCCTTAGGATTATTCGGCCAATATTACAAGGTGTATCCAATATCTGCTAGCCTGAGGGAAACATTCATATGTGCGATAATCGCGACCTGAGAATTTTACCCTCGCTACAAGTTGGGTTTCGTCTTAGCTCACAGGTGGGGATGGAACGAGGGTGAGTGTGGGAAAGCGAGAGGGTGGCTGCTTCCTGGGAAGCAGTGAGCACTGCGGGGAATGATGGAAGGGACGATGTGTCGCGGTAAACTTGTTTACGGCTGGGGTTCGCTATGATTTTAACGCCTAAACGATGAATTCCACTAGGCGGGAGCAGACCGTTCTAATATTAACGAGGGGCTTAAATTTCGCGGCGCACTTGTCGCCTTTGGCGGCGCTGCTAACCTTAGGCGCGGGAATCACTGGAGAGCGCGAAGTCAATCTTTCGGTGGCTACTGAGGGTGGTTGCTGCCAAGTCGTATCCCGCGCAAATATACAAATCTTGACACAACGCGAGAGATTCGCCGCGCCAACAGATTCGGATGACCGTAGCGAGACTTTTTTGTCTTTGTTTTAGGTATAAATTAATGCGGTGGATGCTTAAAAAACGTAAAGATCCATTGAAAGGTATCATGGAAAAAGTAAACAAAGAATCCGGCCTGGCGGAATGACGGTGGAACCGAAAAAAAGAAAAAAGGACTTTCAAGCCCTTGGCGCAGGAGCACGTGGCTCAGGCCTTGGCTCTTGGCGATGCTGACGCCGACGGGTCGTGTGCCATTGTATAAACGTCGGGCAATAACAATAATTAGACTTCTGTACCCACAATCATAGTAATGGCCGTGTCCTAGGGACCACCCGGAGAAATATTCTAATAAGGAAAATTTTCGCTTTTGTATTAAAGAAAAACTCGACTTTCACCAAAGAATAAGAAGCGAAGGGAGTCTAAGAAGTCGAAGAGAAAAGGAAAGAAGTAGAAGAAGAAGACGAAGAGGAAGAGGAAGAGGAAGAGGGAGGAAGAAGTCGAGTACTCACAGTTTAGGGGCCGAAAAGTGCTCGAAGAGACCGGAAGGTCGGTTAGGTCCTCTTCGTAGAAGGATATGACTCGGAGGTAAAAGAACAGGGTGAATGAAGGATAGAAATAAAGAAGGGGTTTAAGGTAGGAAAGATGACGAGGGAAGGGAGAGTCGTATGAGAGTATAGGGCAAGGGGGTTGCGGCGTCCAGGAGTACGGGGAGCGAGTTGGTATTGTCTCAGAAGGGTGGTTGCTTGCTAAGGATGAGGGACGGGGCGAGAGGGGGGAGGTGGGTTACTCCTGCCGGAGACGGGAAGAGGGTGAGTACAGTGGATGCTGCGGAGGCACTGAAAGAGAGAGAGAGAGAGAGAGAGAGAGGGGGGGGAGGGGGACTAACTCATGAAGGGAAGGAAACAACGGAAGAAGAAGAAGAGAAGCAGAAGAAAGAGAAAAGGTGGGGATGGGGGTCGTCCTCGTCAGCGGTAAGGGGTAAGACGCTGCATGAAGGGTTGGAAATCTAGATAGAATTTCTTCATTTCACCTCCTACCCTCTCTCTCGCACTCCCATCCACTTTGTATTTCTCTCCCTCCCTCACTCTCTCCCTCTCTCTCATCTCCCTCATCTCCCTCATCTCCCTCAACCCTCCTCTCCAGGCCCCACTCATTTCACCCCAGCCACGCCATTCTTTCTCTTAAGACTCCGCGGCAGAGGAATCGTTAAAATCTGGCCGCCCTCCTCGTCTCACCCCCCTCTGGACGCCCTGTGCGTCCTCTCACCCCCATCTCACCCCCATCTCATCCCCTCGGCCATTCCAGTACTGAGACCCATACCCCAAGAACGGCACCACGGGGTTCGTGGTCTCACTCCAAGAGTGCCACCCTCCCTCCCCCCTCACCCTACCACCCTTGCGAGGTATCCACACAGTCACCAGGCCTTGAACGCTCGACGCTCACTCACTACTTACTTTCTAGGCTGAGTTCGTGGGGTGGGTGCCCGCGGGGGGTTGAGGGGGTGGCAATCACCCATTAATCAAAGGGATGCGTGTACTTGCTACAGCGCCTTTCAGCGGGCTCACTCATTTGGTTGCGTTCTAATTCTGAAATCATCTTCTCTCGTTCTCCTTTATTCGCCGACACACGTTACGTATGTGTATGATGACGTGCTTGGGACTTCAGAGACACTGTGTATATGTTGGAGACTCTTCATATGGTTATTTATAGACACGTGGGTAGCTATGTGCGTTTGGTAGTAGGAAGAAGGAACCGGGGTTGTCTGCTTGGTGTATGACGTCACCTGAGAATCACAGTTGATTTTGGTACTTCGGTGTAAGATGAATTTTGGACATTTTTATTTGACTATGGAAAAGGACGTATTTTTTTTTAAAATTATTTTTGTCGTTGTTTTCTGCCAGAAAATAGACACGAACGTGATCAAGGGGTTGGAAAAAAGATTTTGAAAATTTCGAAACGATCGGTAACACGCGCGACTTGGTACCTCATTTTTTCGTTACGGTCCAATCGCATTGCTTCGGGGTTTTGGCTTTTCATATTTTTCGTTCTCCTTTCCTCTCTTCCTCCTGGCTTCCTTTGCTCGTCCGCCACTTCTGTTACGTCGACTGCAAAAAAAGCTTCGTTGTTAAATCCCGAGTTGTTTTCCGCATTAAAACACGTAATTCAGTGTTCGCCTCTATTCTCTTATTCGTTCGCGCTCTCGGGCGAAAAACGGAAAGGAAAGAGTCAGCGAGTAAGAGTAGGGGAAGTAGAGAAAAGAAAGGAAAAAAAATTTTGAAAAAAATGCTTTTCGCGAATTCAGTCCTGAAAGGTGCTGCAGGTGCATTCAAATGGGAATAAATAAAAAAGAAGAATTTACGTTCGCTACCGACCGAAAAGTATTATATCCAAAGTACGTGAAAACTGAGCAATAGAAAAATTTTTCAAAATGGGTGTTTTAAGATCGTTAGACATTTCTTAAAAGAGCCTGTAGCTCCAAGCACTTGTATTGACAAGCTCGAAAATAATTACGAGCTTAGACAGTGATAACTAGTAAAATCCAATTATCAATCCCCGTTAAAATCCCATATAAAATATCGGACTCGAAAATTGTCGTCGGTATAATTTTGATTTTCGATCGAAAGATTGCCGTCAAACTTTTGAGAATTCAAAAGTGAAAAAGTGGAAGTAAAGAAAATAAAGTATGGAGGAAAAATGAAAAAAAAGAAAATAAATAAAATACCCAGCGATACTTCCGACTGCCTTAATGAATTTTTCAAATGGCACGTTTTGCCTGAGTAATAGGAGAGCCGGGCGAGAAAAGCCCGAAAAGTTGTGCGAGCAACTCCCGGCTCCCTTTGAAAACTCCTGTAGGGAAAGATCGGTCGCGGGTAGAGCTAGGTGGGTATCCCAACGAGCTCACCCTCTGCGCTGCGTGAAAAATATGTAAAGTATTGATTGCATTTTATAATTACTTGGGAGCCGGGCGTCTTAGCTACCCTACCCGCTCGGGGTGGCAATCGCCCCTCGCGTTGCCCCTCATCAGCCACCCCTGGCGTTCATCTCAACCCCCTTGTGTACCCCAAACCCTCAACCTACCCTCGCTATTCCCCCCCTCCTCCCTCCTCCCTCCGATCCTCGTCTCTTCTCAACGACTCGAGCTTTTTCTCTCTTCCTTAGCTCCTCGACCACCCTCGTCTTCTCTACCCTTTTCCTTCCACCCTTCGTGCCCCCCCCTCCCTCCCCGAGCTGCAAACTGAACCTACAGAAGTTTCTCTGGCTCTCTCTCTCTCTCTCTCTCACTCGCTGTCTCATTTGTATTCTCCCTCATAATCCCTCTCGCTCCCTCTCATTGCCTCAGTACTCAACGGAATGAGCGGAGGCTGAAAGGAGACAGAAGGGCTCCTCCGGTGCGTATGCTTGTGCGGTACTGATCCCAATGCTGTACGGGGACCAAGACCAGAGAAAGAGAGAGAGAGAGAGGGGGGTGGGAGAAATCAAGAGAAAGAAAAAGGAAGACAGAGAGTGAAAAAGTACCCACGCTGCGATGGACAAGGTGAGGTGAAGATGCGATTGGACGTGTGGAGGTGTGGGAGGTAGAAAATTCGTGGCGACGGAGGGAAAGGCGGTGGAAGGGACGGGGAGCGGGGGGGTGAGTAAAAAAGATGAGGAGGTGAAGGGGGGGTGGGAAGACGAGGGAATCCTTAATGTCGGAACAGGAACAGCCGATATTAAGGAAACGGAGACGCGGATTCGACTGCCAACAGATTTAGCGGCCACTTCCGAAACAATCGGATTCCTTATTTCTTTACTTTTTCTTTATCCACGCGAGGATCGTCTTTCTCTCTCTTTTACGCTTTGTTTCAGCTTCCTTCTCTCCCTCTCTCTCTCTCTCTCTCTCGATGTTTACCCGATGCCCCGTTACTTTCACCTATTTTTTCCGTCTCTCGGACACCCGTACCGGATAAAAAGGAGTCGCGCCAAGGAGATGACTCGAGACGTTCCGAGGACGATTCAATCGGGAGGCTGCAATTTGCGTGCAAAACACTTTTTGCCGGAAATGGATTTCCGGGATAAAATTTATTTTGGCCCTGCGTGGCCGACCAATCGTGTTCGAGGATTTATCGATTATTTTTTGCTCCACGGTCTTGGCGTATGGGCATCGCTAAATAAAAGTGCTTCTGGTAATAAGTAATAAGTAAGAACATTCCATTCGAGGTACTCTTATGCGCGTCTACCGTGAATATAGACATTCGGAATATTTCTAACCGATAATTGGAACTGCGAATGTATGCCGTGAATATTTTTCCTCTTTTTTCGTTTTTCCATTCAGTTTGAAGAATACAAAATAAAATTGGAAAATTTATACAATAACGTTCCGAGTACTTGACGTATCAAGAGTTTGTTAGCAACTGTACGCATGTAATGGAGGGTGGGACGCCACACGTCAGACGTCGGGACGCTCATTAAAAGCACTTAATGATAATCCAAATAGCGACGTCAAGCAGCAGCTCCAAGTAAGCGTAAAGTAACGCAAAGTAACGCAAAGTAAGTCTAAGTAATTTTGAGACGGATGAAGGGCATTAGAAAATTAATCAAAATCCCATTCGAACTGAATACAAAACGTTCGTTTCGCGGTTTAAGGTTTTCGAGAGTCAGAGTAATGACGGCCGATAATACAAATCGGTCCCGGTGGTTAGAACCGTCGGCAAATAAATCCCGGGCGTATCCTAAGAAATCCCCTAGGAAGAAAGAGGCGAAGGAGAGAGCGGCGAGATAAAAAAAAGAAAGTACCAAATTCATAGGTACAGATATAGCCTCCAGAGATCCACGAACGTCCTGGATTCAAAGTAACTAACCAAATGAAGCGAGCTGTATAGAAAACAGTGCAGTAGCAGATAGGTTGGTACGACTGCCACGAGGTTGATCTAGGTAAGGGTAGGTAAGGGTAGCTAAGGGTAGCTAAGGGTAGCTAAGGGTAGGTAAGGGTAGGTAAGGATAGAGATGGAAGCGCATATAGGCAGGTATACGAAACGGAGAAGGAAAAACTGGTGGATGAGGACGAGAGTGAGACAAGGGATGAAGGAGGATCGGGGGTAGTACGGAAGTACCGTATAGAAAAGTGGGTGGCAAGCTAGGAAAAGGAGGCTGCTACTCATCCCCTAGAGCCTATAGCAACCCTTAAGAGTAACCAGAAGGTATTCGGCTCGGTTTGAGAAATGGGAACGTTGCTTTTGCTAGTAAAAGTAGTGGCTGAGGTAAACGAGGACGGGCCACTGTTTTTACTCGGTACCGTTCATTTACTCTCTCTCTCTCTCTCTCTCTCTCTCTCTCTCTCTCTCGCTCGCTCGCGCGCCTGGCTAAAACCGAATGGCGGACGAATAATTGTGCGAGAAAGAAATCACTGATGAGGACGGCGAAGGGGAGGAAGAAGAAGACGCCGAAGAAGAGTTGCAAGAGAAATGCGAAAGGGATGAAGTCTATACCAAGGAAGCAATGCACGTGCAGGCTTCTCATATACATAATACAGAACGGGATAGGCAGCCAGTGGTAACAGACATTCGTAGCTAGACACGTAGGGGCGGCGAGGGGGTAATCGGGGTGCACGTAGCGTGAGCGCAACTGAGCTACCACTGTTGGGTGGCGAGGAGGGGGGAGGTGGAAGGACTAAAAGAGAGTAGCGAGATAGATGGAGGACTGGATGAGGGTTGGTTGGTGTGTGTGTGCGTGTGCGTGTGTGTGAGAGAGAGAGAGAGAGAGTGCGGGAGGGCGTAAGGGGGGTGAAAACGGAGACAGAGGCGCTTGGCTAAAACACACGTAAGGGGTTTTCTTGGTTTCTTACGTCGACCAAGTGGTGGAGGTAGTGTAACGAGAGGGGCGATGAGGAGGGAGGTTCGGTAGGGGGATGATGAGAATGAGAAAGATGAGGATAGGTGATTCTGTATGTGGGAGTGAGAGACGTTTGGCTTAAGGGGGGTTAGGGGTTGCGAACCATCCAAGCCAGCCAAGCCAGCCAAGCCAGCCAAGCAGGCAGGCAAGGCAGGCAAGGCAGGGTGTAAGGCAGGCAGGTTGCCTGCCTAGAAGTTGCGCCCAGCATTTTAATCGATTTCATTTGCGCGCATGTGAGAGAGCCAGAGTGAGTCGCGAGTGAGAGGGAGAGAGAGAGGGAGAAGTCGGCGAACGACGCTGTATAAACCTTTCTTTGTTTTGCTTTGCCTGCGTCATTACGGGCCGTGAGGGCGACGCGGGGCGCCGCGACGGGGTGCACACGCCAACGGGGCTCCCACTTCTCTTACGAGGGCGTGGTTCTTATACGATTTGCGTATAGATATCCCGATGGATGGATCCATAGATGGATGGATGAAATCTATGGATTTGTGAACACTCGATATCTTGTGCATCGAGGATGAAAGATATAGGGGGGATGATTCCTTGGCCCAGATTCTGGTGGGATGGTGCTCTGGTCTCGGCGTATGGGCATTTTTTTCTTCAATTCGATTGGTCATTATTGTGTGGAGTGTAAGATGTAGGGTGGTTTTTCTTTATTCGGTTCGTCTTATTTCTGAATTGAGAAATGCTACATGGTTATGCAGATGACGGGGATTAATGATCGTTCTTATGGTTTGTTTGGAATTTTTATTTTCCACGGGGTTTTATTTCATTAGATGTGGACGGCACGTAATACCAGGCTTTAAGGATATAATTTTTTTTTTCTTTTTTTTTCTTTTACTCTCAGTCGTCCCAATTAAGGTGTGCGAAGGACGGCGTTCGGTCATTTACCCAGCTTCTTGTGGATAGCCTAAATTATAATTCTATTAACCTGGTAAGTTGACTCTATTTAGTTTATATCGTCCAGTCGTGTTGCTTAACTCGGATTAGACAAGAAGATTATAGTGTGACGTCACAATTAATTTCACCCTAAAAAAAAATCACTTGACATTTCGATTCCCGTGATTGATAATATAACCATAAACTAATTCCCGCGCTTTTTCAGACCACGTGGTCGTCATCACGAAAATCCATATTTCTTGAAACACCAAATTTTTGTAAATTCCCCAAAATCAATTCATCACGAACGAGAATAAAAAGCGCGGTCGAATCTTTCGTAAGAAAAAGGCATCACGTGGAAACAAAACGCACGACGCCGACGTCTGCGTCCACGTGGTCAGTAAAGAAAGCTAAGAGGGGTGGGTCAAAAAGGGGAAGATAGGTCGTGGAGATTTAGTCGGGGTTCGAGTGCCGAGTTCATAGGGGGTTGGGGTGGTCCACCGCGTGGTCAGCTGGCGTCGGCGCGCCTCTGTCTCGAATAGGGGGGTGAAACCTGTTAGGGGTGGGAGACGGTCACCACGTGCGCGGCCACGTGGTTCCTCAACCCTTGTGAACTTGCCGACTCTTTTTCAGCCCAACCCCATCGATATCCCCATACACGCGTTGCGGGGGCGGGGGGGGGGGGGGGGGGGGGGGGG
>JARQSV010000516.1:1014845-1031954 GCA_030142285.1 Calameuta idolon | reverse complement strand
AACCCCCCCCCCCCCCCCCCCCCCCATGCCGAATCCAATTCTTTGACCTTTGACACCAATTCACCCAACTCCTACTAACACCCCCACCGTACCAATACGTCATAAATATCAATCGAAATTATATATATATATATATATATCCTATATCAGAGAAAACAGTACGGTACAGTCATCGTAAAGAGACGTTTAAGCGAATAATCGTACCTTGAAGCTCTTATTACCTTCAAAGAAAGCTATATAGCTATATGCGAACTCAGTGGGCACTAAAAGACACAAATAATAATACCATGAGAAATACTAATCACAATTTCCGTTTGTCTTATTCCACGGACGATTCGGTACGATCAGCCTTAGGGATGCTAGAACAACGTCGGCTCTTGGCGTATGAACTTAACGAGTGGTTAACGTGAGCGCCGGTTAAGCCTGGCAGTTGTTGACTCTTTTGCTTTTAGTGCTCGGGTGCTTTTGTCATGCCAGGAAAGTTATATCCTAATACCTATAGGGTGTTCCAGTCTCTGTCCAGTCTCTGTCCTTCATTGCCTAAGACAAAACAAGATTTTTCTATAAAGGAGGAAAACTCCCGTAACTCGAGGTCAGAAAGATTTCCTCGATGATATCCCTGCGTTATCAGTCTTATTGAATGGTATCAAGAGAGATCGTTATCTCCTCCAATTATGGTATCGTAATTATACCGATATACCGTACTGCTGTACGAGTCAGATCGGTATCAACTGGTACGATTGGGCACACTCCAATCCAAAGGAAAGTCGAACGTTAACGCGAGGGTAACGTGCGTGTCGCATTATGCACGTGAGTCTATTGGCGGCGCTGCTGGGCTGCGCGACATGTCGTGCACGTCGCGCACGTCGCACCGTATCATCCTATCATGCTGGAGTCTACGATTTCCCCAAGTTACACAAGTTACAGTAAATAAAGTCCTCGTGGGAGAACATTGATCGATAATCGTTTCGATCGTTGGAGCAACGCGTGTCTTTACTTGGATGATAATTAATGCTCACGTGTTTAATTAATTATTATCGATCTAGCGATTGAACTCGCGGCACAGGTAGGGTTACGCGGACTGTATGATTATTTATTAGGGAAACTTGTGTATGTGCCATATTTTTTATTATTATTTTAATAAATTTTACTTATATAAATGCCCATGCCAGGGGTTAATTTTGTTGGGGTTGAGGGTAGCGGACAAAAAAGTGAATGGGAGGTCAAGCTAGGTGAATGGGCCAGTCAGTCAGTCAGTCAGTCATCCAAGGCGTCATTGAGTCATTGAGTCATTGAGTCATTGAGTCATTGAGTCAGGCAGCCAGGGAGCTTGGGACGCTCGAAGAAACTTCTTCGTGCAACCCTCAACGCCAACCCCTAGTCCAGGATTGCCATTCCCATCCCACATCCACTGGCACATCGATCCGCCTTAATGAGTGGAAAGAATAAGACAGCCACCCCTCCGACGCCGAGCGTCGCCGTCGCGTATAGTAAAAGAAGGGGCACCCAGGGGTATGGGTCGAGGCAGTAGCAAGGAGGGTTGGAAAACTCGGCAGTTCGAGGGGGGGGGGGGGGGGGGAGTAGGTTCTCGGTTCGGTAGGTGGAGGTTCCTGGAGGTGGTGGTGGTGGTGGTGGTGGTCGAGGGTGAGTCGCTGGTTCGGAGGGTGAAGCCAGTGTGTAGCTGAGGGTTGGTAATGCTCTCGTTGTTTCGCAAGCGAACGAGGGTGGCACGCACGCACCCCCCTCCCCACCCCCAGGTCTCCCGAGCCTCCGAGGAATGTTAATTCCCGCCGCTTTAATTCTTACGAATATTTCCAGGCTTACTCCCCTTCTTTGCTCTTCCACCTTCCACCTTGCACCACCCTTCCTTTCTTCTTCTTCTTCTTCTTCTTCTTCCTCCTCTTCTTCCTCTTCCTCTTCTCGCTGCTCCATCTTCAATTTCACCTCACGTTAAAACCACCCTTTTATCCGCACTCCCTTTCTTGACACTCATTCTACGGATGCTGCTTCCCTCCACCCTCGGTAAAAAGATTAGGCAACCAGTTGGGGATGCTCCAGGGGTAGATTTCTTGCCCCGGCCAAACTTATCTATGTATTTGGAATCTAAATTTTCTCCAGTGTATTTTCTCTTGTTAATTGTCGCTACTATGATTATTAATAAAAACAGTGATAACGTGTATTTCACTATTCTACTTTCTCCTTGACTTTCTACGTACGCTTGCACGTGCGCTACGTGTACGTGGAATTTAACTCATATGACTCCGACGTAATGGAGCACTGCGGGCGTCCTCGATACTGTTGTTTCTGCATTGAGGTATACTGGCCTGAATAGAAAGTCCGAATGGCATAATAAGAAAAAGTGCGACCAGGAGAAAGAAGCCGTTAAATAAAGTGGAGCAAGAGGAGGAAGACGTCGAATAGGAGTAACAACCATAGGGCGAAGATGACAAAGAAGAAGAGCAAGAAGAGGCGTAACTGCTTTGACTTTTTGCCGTCACGTCATATCCGGTCATCGGAGCAGCAGGCGGCTTGGCGAGTTTATGAGTGGAAGCGTGTTTACTCGAGTAGATCATGGGCGATCGAGTGAGATCGATGGGAGAAGAATCGATATCATCGGCCGGTATTGATCACTGTCGATCTCCATCGATCTTCTCCCCATTCCGTAAATTTTCATGAGTGACCTTATCGATTTATTTTTAGGTTAAAAAAAATCTTTAACTCAATTTTATACGTATGTTACATACATTTGTATGTAAAAAAAATGTCCTTGGGGATTTAATAATTCTTAAGAATTTCATCATATTGAAAATATGTTCCTTAAGGTTGATATATACTCTCGCGGAATACATTTTTGTGGAATACAAATTGTGGCATTATGGCCTGGGGGTTTGGGTGTAAAAAAATTTTTCAAATTAAATTTATCGTGGATTTTTTTTTTTTTGGTTATCATTATACGACGATTTGCAATAGTTGTGTTCTATATGGTGTAAGGAAACAGTGGTAAAATCTAGGGAGTATCCTAGAAGTGATCTCTATGCCATAAACAAACTGGACCAGAGGGAAGAGGCTGATCTAACGTCATCCCGGACGATAAATTCTCCCGAGGAATAAAGTAGATCTCGACTAATTGTGGGAGATGCACGACTCACTCACTCGGCCTCTTCGATGCCTCCTCGCTAAACCTATAGGAGATCAGGTTATGCACACCGCAAGTTGGTCCACGGATTTTGGTAGCGATGGCTTAGAACCGACACCCTGATAACCTAAGTTGCACGTTACAAACGATAATTCATACAAAAATATGTTGTGTTAAAAAAACTCAAAATATAGATAAATAAAAAATAAAAATTTTAGGATTGACGTGGAATGGCGTAAAAGCAAAAAAAAAATAAATATAATGAAATATAAAATTTTTCAACTAAAAGCTCAATATAATGAATAATAAATAAAAATATATTTAAATGGATGAACGTGCAATTGCCACTGGCATAACTTTGATAAAGTTTGACGTACAGGAGACAAAGTTTCCCATAGTCAGTGAAAGTTGCGCAAAGTTCCGTTGTAAGTACAGAAAGCTGTGATGATCTAGGCTCAAAGTTACAACAGGTGTTCGAATCCTTCGGTAGGTCCAGGGATCGAGAGATCGCACGAGCGCAAAGATCAAGCAGGATCGTGCGACCCGGACCCCTCGACCTGTGCCAGGAACCCCCTGATACACCTCTCCCTCGAGGAGGGAGCAGCAGCATCATCCCCCCTGGACCATACTCCACGGAGTAGATCTTGTAGATGCATCTGGAGCTATAGGTGTGGGTACCTTCAGCGAGAGTGAGTACCTCAGGTCGGACTCCTGAGCAATTCTGAGCTATACGCTGTGGGTCTAACTGGCTGGACCCCATCCCAGGCTCACGTGGCGGAGATGTGATCCACGCCTGTGATGCAACGAGAGGATTGTCTTATTTGAGCGGAGCGCCTCAGTACCGGAGCGCGCCTAACCTGAGGAGCAGTGAAATTATATCGGACGAACGGGATCACGTGCTGCCCACGGATGGAAGGTCTTGAGGTCGCAAGGATTCGCTCTCGAAGGAGTCTTTCTGAATTCCATTCACTTGAAAACATTTCCGGAAGCTCCGAACGCGAACAGGAATTTGTTTCCGTCGAGTAGTAATCCTTCGATCGGGTGACTCTTCATTCTGAGAACATTTAACTCGTGTCTTGCTTATTTTTGGAACTCCTTCGAGCAACCTCAGAACATGGACCAATCGTAGACAGTGGACAGCACGCTGCAGAACGGGATTGGCTGATGAGACATTTCAACGAGAAAGAGACCAGAAGAAAGAAGTGGTACCAGTATAAGATGGTAGCTGTGATTAATTTTTTTTTTATACGGTTGGTAATATTCGTGAAGTTGGCAACGTAGAAGGAGAACAGCGTTAATATCGCGAATAAAATCGCAAATAAAATCGCCTGGCAATTCCGGGGGTGGTTGGAAGAAAACGAAGTAGGGGAGGAGGAAGAGAAAAAAAAAGTGCGGTTCGCATTGCCGGGAGGGTCCTGGGTTGGGTGGCAAGATGGCGCCGTTCGTGTTTACTTCGTTAAGCAGTTAATTACTACGAGAGTCCTGACGGGCTAAGGACGAATCGAGATGGAAGGTAGAAGGTGGAAAGGTTCAGAAGGTTGGGGTAGTCTACAGATATAGAAGAGACAGAAATATCGCGACTCGCGGCTAAGTACTTCAGCCGCTTGGCAAATCCGATCGCCAAGTCCGCCGCGAAATCTATTTATCTATTTATCTATTTATCTATTTATCCCCAGGGGCCACAGGCAATAAGCTAATATTAAAATAAATAGCAAGGAGCATCATCCCTCGGAACGACTTCCAGGGTAGCCAAGGGCTACGGCATTTCCTACTTTAGAAACCTACCTAATTAGTACATGCTGCAGTGGCGCATACAGTGCTAGACATCAACGTTAAATGCACTCCATTTATGAATCTGTCTGTACGTTAATACACACCAATCCCTAGAAAAAAATCCCCCGCAAAAAACATATTAGTGGAGTATAAACATTTTTTCCCCCAAAACTTCTTCAATTCACTTGCTAACTCAGGGTCAAAAAAAATTTCCTGTAACAAAAAAAAAATAAATTTTGTTGAAAATATCCACCGCCCCCGCTTTCTCCGATCCCTGCTTCTTTCCACCGACGAGTCTTTCTCGATGACACCGGACGCACCTAGATTGCCTGTTGTGAGCCATGTATACGGTAACAGTATCGCAGCATCACTCCCTCTCGCCTCCGTACCAAAGGACTCCCCCTGGACTAAGGCATGTGACAGGCAAGCAGCGACGGCTACGGAGTAGCAACCCCTCTTTTCATTCGTTCCCTATTGACCGGAAGTTATCAGGAAATCAAGAAGGGCGGATCGCTTTCAGCAGCGCACAGACTTTTCCCAGTATCCACGAAGGTCTTAGACATGCAAGGTACACACTTTTCCTTGGGATACAGCTGACTCCCACTACGCTAATCTCTTGCAGATCTCCCACGGAATCTCATTAGAAATTCATAACCGTATCCCCCAACCACCCACAACCACCGGCACCAACCCCCTCATCCGACCTACCCTCCCTCCCTCCCGCCGGTTGCCTGGAGGCAGAGGAAAGAGGGTAAAAAAAGAAGCGGCCATGATACGAAAGAAATAAGCAGGCAAAGTACATTAAAAATTAATTACTCTGCTGATGGAAGCTAGAAGTGCCTAGTGCCAGCTACTAGCTACCGTGCCGCCATCTTTCTACCATCCTTATACCGTACTATCGTCCTTTCGATTGCGTCACTAAAAACCTTCGGAAACCCTTGGCCGAAACGATTGCTAGTTACTCTTCGCGAGTTTCCACGGGCGACGCCATTAATTTTTACTTTGACATTCGTTTACACGCGTGCAAATTTTCTTATGGAAAGAGTGGGTATGAAATTTTCGTTCATTTTATCTAAACTCTTGATGACGCGTGTCATAAAGACGGCTTAATTTCGTAAACGGTGATTACGAAATAGTGAAGTCTCAAGGCCCTCACCCAGTTTTCATGCCGACGAAAACTTTCGTCGTAGTTATCAACGACTTTGGCTTAGAAAGCGAGACAGCGCGATCTTTTTGCCTCGCGTCAAAACTATGGCGCTCTGCCATAACTTTGACCCGCGCAGAAGAGATTCTTTCAAGGCTAAGAAAAGTCACTGCGTTATCCTTAACGCTTAACGCAACGAGACTCCGTTGTTCGTGCACGATAAAGCTAAGAAACATTTGAAGTAAAATTTCCATTCATCATCATTCACCCATAACGAACCTATTTCCAGCAGAGCCTGTTTCCTTGGTTCGCGCCACATGTGAAATGTGAACGCAGCGATAATCAGCACGACCTCCCATACCTAATATACTTTCGAAACGTCATAAGAAGACTTGGCAACCTCGTGGCGGGGCGCACTTGGCCAGAGACACGTCGGCAAATATTTCTGCTCTTCAGGTAAAGGAAGAAAATGGACGAAAATAGGCTGAGTTCGGAGGATGAGCGTGTAGCGTTAGAATATAATGGAATGGGAGAAGAATGGAAAAGAGAGAGATGGAATAGGTGACCGTATGCGAGGCAACCTAACCTAACCTAACCCAAGTCTCACCTTGAGTCCTAGTCACTTGTTTAAGTACAGGTAGACAAAGAATTTAAGAAGGAAAAACGGTACAGGGTATATACTGTACGTACTTACGTACCCACGTACGAGCCTGGCTAAATTCCTCCTCGGATCCATCAGGTCCTTGGTCGAGGGTCAGGTGTGTCCTTACGTGTGCATCCCCGAAGGACCTTCATGCCCTACCTGTCTTTTGTCAACTCAAGGAAATACCGTTACGACGCCTTCCTCGCATTAGGTACTAATTTTATAATCCCAAGGAGCTCTAGGTGCCATGTGCCCTCTTCTTGTCTCTGCCGAGAGATCCTGAGGACCCCACTGGATGACCCTATTCAAATTGAGGACCTGCCCTTAGACTCAAGGATTTTTTGGATACGTGTCTTTCTCGGACGTGTTGTCGATGTTACTTTGGTTACGGACATTTTTTGGTACCACCCTGACCTCATCCTCGCCCCTCTCTTCGTCCTCTTATTTCCGGTCTGTGATTTTTACATGGACCCATATTGAATCTATGCGAAATTTGGACCATCCGCTCGTGGCTAATTGGCCGAGCGAGTATTGGCTGTTAAACTTGCATGCAGTTGCGACCGAGTGCATTTGATGCACATGGTGCAAGAAGGAGTCCACGACGTTATTGCTAACTGGGAGAAAGTGCAATTGGCAGTCGAGTATCGTTCCTGAGGAAAGATCTGTGTAACGACGGTACCATAACGATACAGTCCATGCTAGCTGACAAGGTGAGGTGTCTGTAAGAAAACTAAAATGACTACTTTGTGCAGCGGGGTCGAGAGGGTGAGGTGGGAGGGAGGGGTAGGGAAAAAAAGCGCAAAGTGCATATAAACCCACAGAAACAAGGAGTCCTCCGAGAGTGGAGTTAAAATAGGAGGTAGTACCGAAAAAAGACACAAATACAGGAAATAAAGAAAATAATAAGTTATAAAGTCATTCGCAGAATCGATTACAGCGAAAACCATGAAAATCTTATACAAAGTTTTTCCACTGTTTTTATTGGCAAAATACAGTAAAACTAAAAGTTACACACTGAAGGATAAAGGTTGGTTAATAGTTATATACTTGTAGTATACATAGGAAGGAGTTTGGAGGGGGGTGGGGGTCGTGGAAAACGATGGGAGGGTGAGTACAGTCCTTCCTTTCGAAGAAGACGTAAACCCTTTGGGGACTTATGCATTTATCCCGCAGGTATAAGAAATTCCCATAGGTACAGGTGCACTGACGGTCGGGTTAGAAAATGCAAGTGCACGTAGCTACAGGTGCATGTGCAACATGCGAGGTATTGCTTGGTTACAAGGTAAGAAGACTCTTAGACAGTGGAAAATAGGTATGGAGGGGTAATAATTATGAGACATAAAGTGACTGAAAGAGAAGCAGCCAAGAGAAAAGAGAAGCCAAGATTATTCCACCATAGTTCCAAGAAGGATTCAACTAATGTAAGGCAGTGCTACGGTTCTGTGAAGGTCTGATGCTTTCTTGAGTGAGAAGGGGAGAGAGAGAGGGAGAGAGAGAGAGAGAGAGAGGGCATTACGAGAACACGAGAGAGCACAAAGGTACCATTAAACGCTTGCTGGGTAAACTAGTGAGATTTGTCCTATGGTCAAATGCCTTGGGTCTATCGTGAGGTCTTGTATCGGCTAAAGCCAAGACTTATGCAGGATCTTAATTTTCACTACAGACCGTGGCTATTTTGTGCGCACTATTTTCTATACGGGGAATCCTATGGTGAAATACATTCTGGACACGCATGCCTTTCGAAGTTTTATTTATCAGATGTTTGTACTTGTGGACTTGGATGGTGAATGGTACGAGATAAATATTTTATTGCCTGTGTGATAAGTTACAGATATTTTCTTGATCTTTCTTGTTAGCGACCTTTTTCGATTGGATATAAATATAAATGGATTTTATTGGCCGTAATAATGATTAATAACAAATTGTGATGCTGTTAATATATTTTTTTTTCAAATGCTTTTCACGTATTTTTGTATATTTATAGAACTTTAGCAGACTTTTCGTCTGACTTATTAATATCCGCATGTCTGTGGATTTGCATGCGAGGCGTTTTGAATAATGAAATTCGGCAAGTTCCAGTAATCGTTGGGATCGACGACTGGCTCGTTGTGGAATCAAAATGTTGGTGGGAATGAATGGAAATATTCTGGGTGTCGCAAGGGATGATCGTCCTCCATGAATGGTGACGGAAATAGCGGGAGCAGGAAGCGGTGCCATAATAAATACGTCTTCCAGTGACTTTGCGAGGGCGTTCGCCTAGCCACCCTGTGATTCACCGACTCACCCCCCGACTCACCCCCGACGACCCCTAACCTCCTTATGCCGTAAGACAGCCAGGAGCTTCTCAATAATGCAGGCCAGTCGTTACCCTGGTTAACCTGGATAACCTGATCAGCCGATGTCAGTCTAGCTGTGTCTCCTCCAACCCCGTGTCTCTTCCCCTTGTCTACCCCTTGCTGCACATGCATAATTCGCACCTGCCCTTTTCAATATGGATACAATTTTCAAGATGGCCGATTAAGAATGAGCTTTATCTAAAATGGACATCGAAACCAAAATACAGTTTTTAAAAATATCTTCGTTCGGATCTCACTGATTCATTTTGAAAATTGACAAGTACCATAAGTGCTCACCAGGAGAAATTCCCAATCGATCGTAGCACCTATGAGCAATAATTTCAAGAATTTCAACAAGTTATCGGATAGCCTGATCTATCGTTGACTGCAAACACGTCTCTTCAAAATTCTTAAAATAGATACAGATATACAGTTATAAACAAAGAAAAGAAAAATTCGTAAAAAAATCGTCACCTCTTGAAAAAATCGAAATTTGGCCAGCATCACTGTCGAGAACAAGAGGATCTAATACTGTCCTAGTTACTCCTCGGAAGTCCCATGGACCAAAATATAAGGTCCCTTATCAGCTTGGTGCGTCGGATCAAGAGACTCGAGAGAGTCTCGAAATCGGGGGTGCAGGCTGCGGTTTAGACACACGCAAACTCAGTCAGTTCCTTACCTTTCATTAACAGGCTGCAAAGTCAATACTGCTGGTTCAGGATCTTGGACCATCCTTCCTATCGAACGACCTTCTGCAGCATCCTGAAATCCTTTCTCCGCATTACATCTTTGCTTCCTACCTGATTTACATGTCCCAGGTATCTTTTACTGGCAATATATATATATATATATTGGACTGATTACACACAAACTGACCAGACTCGATCACTCGTCATTGTCGTCACGGTACGATTTTTTCTCCAGGATAAATCGGATCAGCCACTCGAAGAGTCGACCGAAAAAAGATTTGGAGGGTCCAGCGTCTCCGGGATGCTGCAGGCAACTTCATTCATGTAAACCGAACCACTTGAGATAACTATTGGACTAACAAAACAAGTCTTACCTTACAGAGCAATGCTAACGTTATTAGGAGGATTAAGTAACGGGTATTTACTATTATATTATACACATAGATACTGCACAGAGTTCCAAGAGATTTTGGTAGAGTGGTACCAGCCGTTAGATACTACAATTAATTGCTGGCAACACAGTTACGTACTCTGACTCTAAAGACGTAAAGTCCGTTCGATTATTATTTTCTTAAATCCATAAAGAACTTTACTTTGAAATTGACGTAATTCAGACATTGTTATTTAAAGATTTTGAGAACAGGAAGAGAATCTTATTTTACGTGGTATTTCCAGAAATCATTACAACTCGAAAAGTCTTAAAATACATTATTGAAATTGTCGTTCGAACCATGACGTCACGATTAATATTTATGAGAGTCGAAAAGGGTTTATTAATAATTGTTGAATTTCGAGGAGTGCGAGTGAGAAGGTCTTATGGGGGCTCACGTGCTCGCGAGAGAGAGAGAGAGAGAGACAGACACCTGAGAGAGGTATACCACGATATTATTCATGGGTAAATTAGGATGACCCTTTTTTCTTTGTAGGGCTATAATTATTTCGTAGAAATCTGTTAATCCGGTTGACGTCATCTCGATTGACATTATTGAAAGACATTCATCGAGTGAATAGACGAGCTACGAGTGAGGAGTAATTCGCATCAGGACCATTTATGCTAATAATACGGCAGACGTAAACTCCTAATTCGCAGCAGTGAAAGTGTGCGGGAAAGTCGGGTCAGCCTTAACGCAGGTAAACAATGAGATATTTGTTCACTATGAAATTCTAATGGGCGAATGACCATGTGACAATTTTCCCACTTTTATTATGGGACTGCGTCACGAGTCGTATACATAAATTTAAATGGAGTAAACAATGGAATCGGTTGAAAGGCCAAACGTCATTCATGAACGTGTACTAACCATAATACTGAAGTGTCGTTTACAGAGTATCCAATGACTGAGCATATATATGAATTATAAAATAAACATGAGCAACATATATAAAAAATATATGTAAAATTCATGGTAACTTTACGGTGTCCGCTTTACTAAACGAATCCCATAAAGAATCAATAATCCGTGGAATCCCTGAGGAAGGTTCGCCCTTAACCGCGAGTGCCATAACGTCCACAACCCTTGGAGTACGTTTACGTATTGTATAGGTTAGGTTAGTAAAAGGGTGGCGACGTCAGGGCTGGTCTTGGCTTGGCGGAGTTTCACCTTGTGTTCGTAGGACCGAGCTAACCGAATTCAGCATTCCGCGATGCCTCGAAGAAATTCATCGAATCAGCCCCCTTGATGGTTGGAAGGTCTTGACGACGACGACGACGACGACGACGACGTGGACTCGGTCCCTAAGAGGTCGACGGTTCTAGTTTCGTAGGTGTATAAGGTGAGGTTAGGCTTTTTGGGTTATGATGCCGATATTGTTGGTGGTGGTGGTGGTGGTGGTGGTGGTGGTGGTGGCGGTGGTGGCGGTGGTGGTGGTACTTCGTAAGGAAGAAGGAGCTGGGTCTTCGAAGGGTTCATACGTAGAAGGAGCTCAGCACGTAGGACGTAGGACGGAACGTGTGGGTATTGACTAGCCGGCTGGGCCGGCAAGGGTTGCGGCTAAGACAGGCTGGGTTTGAAGCTGGTTTGGGGTAGTTTTAGGGGGAGGTGGGTGGTCGGGTGGATTCTCGACAGAGGAAAGCCGGAGGGAGTGAGGCAATGTTAAAGGAGCCTTCCACCCCCTCCCCCTCGACCGGGTGGACTAGCTAAGACTGATATGGATTGTAGATTATTCTGGACCTCGGGGTGCGGCTTGGCCGAGGGTTAGTATCTCGGAACCCTTGCCTTCGCCTTCATCTACACTTACCCTTACACTTAGCTACCCTTATATATCTGTACAGGTATATATACATATACATATACATATTCACAGTCCCATACCTACCCTCTATGTAGACGCCTTGCCCGTACCTTACTTACCTACCTCTAGCCACCCACTATTCTCTACTAGCTGTACACGGGCTATACCTACGACCTAGCAGTGGTGCCTTCTCGAGCACCTTCTCCCTCTTCCAACCTCCTCCCAGTCTTCGGTATCCTCATGCCTCCCCCTTCGACCAACATCATCTACCTCCCGTTGCTCCTTCGCCTCCTCCTCCTCCTCCTCCTCCTCCTCCTCCATATCCCTCAACTCTACAACTTAGTTCTGTTCTGCCGCGGTTAGGCCTGCGGCCGGCTACATGCCTTCTGATAATCCAATGTTGGACGAATTTCGCATCTCGATCCAATCTCAACCCCTGCCGCATGCCGGGATTTATTGCTCTCCTTGATAATGCCCTTTCACCTTTCTCGCTTGTACATTCTTGTTGCACGAGTTATTTTAATCTCTCTCTTTCTTATTGTTAGTCTTTCTTTGATTTTGAAGATGGCTTTGCTCAATGATGATCGCTCGGTATAATGCAGTTCCAGTGCATACAGCGTATGGGGGATGATTGTGGTTACGGATACGGAGAAACATTAGTGCGCCGATACTCGGCGTCGGCGTGCGGTAGGAAGGCGTCGCGAAGTAACGGCGCGTTAATAACGACTGTTAATGACGGGCGTTAATAACGACGCTGGGAAATGTCGTTCACAATGTGCCTGGCACCGGGACGCATTCTCGATGTAACTGCACGCGTCGCTTTCCATTGGACTCGCTTTACCACGAAACCGCCACTTCGGTTGGCTGCATTCGACAGTGACGTCACTCGTTAACGGTCATCGCGAAGCAGCTAATTGCGTATCAAACAATTATCAGTCGACCCTTCGGAAAGATGGGGATTAGACTTGATGTATCAATGAATTGGCATTATCGATACGCCAGGCACATGGGTACAGCGCGTAAACGGGTGGCCAGAAATAAGTATTTAATAAATTCCAAAAAATGGCGTAACTGTTCGCTGTGAAAATCCACGTTTGGAAATCGCCGATAAAATTGGTGTAAACAGGCACTTGGCACGCTCTCAGGAGCGCACCATTGGATGCTGGCTCCCAAGGGGACCGGAGGGTTCTTTGCTCTCGCATAATCTACCCTTTATGGGGTTTCTCGGGAGAAGAGAAGATCCAGGGAGCGCGCGCGCGAGAGAGAGAGAGAGAGCGAGCGAGCGCTAGTGTACGTACGTGTACGATCGCTGCAGCAGCAGCAGCAGCTTCGCCGAAGGATCCAAAGTGCAAGGAGCACCCATAAACAGCTTGTTGCTTCCGCGAAACTGCCAAGAATCTCCCTCACTCTCTCAGCTACTCTGGCACTCTCGCTCTCTTTCTCTCTCCCTCCCCCCGGTTAGTCCCTCCTTTGCTCACCTTCTGCTCCCACTTGTCTCCCTCGTGTCTCTCCCTCTCTTTCTGGCTCCTTGTGTTTCTATCCAGCTGCCAAGTAACATCCTGACAATTTGCTCTCGTCAGTAATCCATACGGTTCTTTCTCTGTATGCCAGTGTACACTGCCTACTGACTACTGGTAGATACTGGCTGCTATACCTATAGGTGGCAAGAGCGTGGGTACCGGAGGGTACTGCGAGAGAGAGAGCCAATATCCAGCGGGAGAAGCTATGCGTAGAATGTGAACGATTGCCTGGAGTCTTTTTCCGGACTGAGATGATGTTCCGCGAGAGAGAATCCGCACGGCGCGAAACGTCCTGCATATACTACGCGTATCGTTTGAATAGGTGGTACACGGAAATGCGGCTATGTCGTGCCATTTTTTATTTTTGAAACACCCCGTAGCGTGTGCGGTATCGATAGTTGGCATTAGGGTTGCTGAATTTCCAGGTATAAATTTCCAAGGACGTAAGCACGAGGACAGAGGGTGGGGTGGAGTGCTGAAGTAAAAAGAGAGAATAAAAAGGGATTCCCAGGGGTGGTATTCCTGATGAGACGTCACCAGGGGAGTGTGAGTGTCTCACGCGACGAACAAGTTGGCCAGTGACGGCTATCTATAGAGTCGATTCCACCCCGCACTGCCACCCTATGTGTATGGCATAGAGCTACGAGCAGGAACAGTGCTAAGGGTGGGCGAGGGTAGTTTCTCAGTAGGAGATCTGGAACGTGTGTGTTGGGCAGGCGAATGCGAGGCTGGTTCTCTAACCAGGGTTGCTAGACTTCGGAGTCGAGGTAGTCTCGATGCCGCGAGGGTGGAAGGACCTCGGTCGGGGAGGACCAGGCGGGCCAGGCGGGCCAGGCGGGCCAGGAGGACCAGGAGGACCAAGAGGACCAAAGGAGCTGGGCATGGTCTGCTAGGGTTTCACAGTACAAGGGGGTGGCGGAGGAGGGTGGGTTGAGGTTCAGGCTGGGGCTGAGTCCCGTTAATTCCCCGATACAATGCTCATATCACCTACCCCACCAGCCTGCTCGACTAACTCGCCTTCCGAGCCCCTATCAGCTTCTACCTACTTCACCTACTCTACCCACACTATCCGGTCTTGTTGGGGGTAGTTTTAGTAGTAGTGGTACTTCTACCCCTCAGCACCTTGGAGCCCCTTGAACCTCCTGGTGGACCGAGGCTCAACCCCGCCGCGGACGTTCCTTGTCTTACTGGCAAACTTAATCGATATTTCACAGTTTCTTACCCCCTCCAGAGCGCGTGTCCGGCCGCAGAGGGGTGGCAAGCCATCCACCTACCCCCTTAATGGGGTGGCGGAGAAGGACTCCAGGAGCCAGGCCTGGAAACTCCCTGCGATGCAAATATCTATCTGCCTATTGTGTTACGTCTTCCCGTAATGTACACTCCCTCCGAGAGGCAGCACCCTCTTCTTTAACTATTGCCAACTATAGCACACTTTTTCATTTAGTTTAAACTTTGAAAGACTGCACCGATGGTAGGACACGTGGGGTAGATGCGAACGTGACATTCCGATGAGGCTTCGGATGATCCATAGCTACTTGCGTAACATTCTTTTCCGTCGGCATTATGATTTTCATTGATTAACAATAAATTCAATGCTCGATGTCAATTTAATCGATAATATCTGATTAGACTATCGAGAGTCATCTGTGTACGAAAGAAGTAAGATTGCGAAGATATTTAAGGTTCAGTATCGAGGATTTTTACTTGCCTGGCAATTAAGGAGAATAGCGTGGATTAATATTCATTGGATATCGGGTAATAATCTTTCAACTTTTATCCCCCTTCTACCTGTCAAAAGTGTCCGACGTGGGACGCGATAAAGTATGGGCCATCTTCTTACCCTCCTTTCTTCGTCCTCCTCAGCCTACCGATGGATTCAGAGTTGGCGTTTCTACCGAGGGGGTCGTTGCTGGTGGATCGAGTGGTACTCTCGAGGCGTTGGACTAAGACTTCCGCAGTCCTCCCTGCATCACACCCCTTAACGTTATCACCGGATCTGCAAGATTAATTAGTCGCATAAATAATGCGTAAAGAGTTGCGCTCCGAGACGTCGTTCCGCCCTGACATCCTTTCAGGATTTAGCCAGGACAACAGCCTCGCCCTGGAACACCTTACAAACGGTTGGGCTTAAGCATCCCGTGCTTTTGAGCCCTTTGCCGGGTGGAAGGAAAAAAACGTCCAACTCCCTTGTACAGAATGGCGTCCAATTAGAAATCAGTATGGATGGGTATGCCGGGACGAAGAGACTTTTTTTTTCAAAACAATTAATCAAGACCACAAAATGATTAATAAAAAAATTGGAAATAATGTAAAAAATTAATTGTTAAACATGAAAATCAGTTAAGGGTAGATTTACGTAAATGCATATAAATGGCGTCGAGTGAAACGAGCATGAAAAGGACTGAGGGTGCCGTCGATATGGATGCGGTCAGGAGCGAAAGTCATAGGGACCCATCGAAGAGGGTGCTTTTCTCAAAAGGGGTAGGTGAGTGAGTTAGGTGGGTGGTAGCCAAGAGATCCGTTACTGTCAAAGAGTGGCTGGCGATGGTGGCAGCATTGGTAGTGGTACCACTGGTAGCGGCCTGCCTGCTCGCCAAACGGCTCGTGCACGTGAATCAATAGCATTAACCCATTCCAGAGCATGAAAAGGGGTGGCCCCGAGGGGGTGAAGGGTGGCAATAGTAACAATCCTGAGGTATTTAGCTGCTCGCCCCCGCCCCCGCCCCGGCCCCTTCCCCAGGACAGCAAGAGAGCCAAGATACCGCTAAGACCCAGTCGGTATATCCGGCCCAGTCCGACCTACCCGCCACCCACTAACCATTTCATCCCCCTTCACCATCTGATTCTAGCAACACACCCTCCGATTCACCACCCTTAAGTGTATTGTAGTACCCTTCTCATATACGCCACGTTCTCAGCCACGTCCTCCCTACCTTCCTACCTTCTGGCATCTCTTACCTACGTATGCGAATACCGGGTGACCTCAGCACTAATGTCACGGGACACTCGGAACAACCCTTCGCCTAATGTCTCCGATGTCTTAGTCCTTCTATAGTATTATAGTATACCCCGGCATAGACCAGCCCTGACTCTTATCTCAACATTGGACTTTATGAATTTTATCAAGTGACTTTATGAGGGTGGAATTCGTACATCGATATCATCTAACACTATACGTCAGCTAATGTTACCCCCGTTTTTTAATAATCTTCCAAAAACTGATTTCTTACGTAAGGGTAACCGGTGACTACCCTTGGTAAACAACATTAAATATGTTTGCGCATTTGGTTTTTACATAAAAGTCACCCTTGCCACATATACATACGTATCGGGGTACCTTGCGAGATTTAGGGAAGACACCCTTATGTCTGAATCAGCAGGGTTCCGCGACCCAACTTCCCCTGGCTAGTTAGGGCTAGCAGGCAAAATGTTCCAGGAGCACCGATCGCCACTGGACGATGGTCAGATAGAACCCTAGGACCAGGTCGGCACCGAACCACCCTGTAGTTAAGCGAAATGTGTGTTTGCTCAAGATGTAGAACGGGGTGGAGGAAGGAACGGAGGAAGGAAGGAGGAAGGAATACGCACACGAATGACAGCCAGGACTGTGTACGCAAAATCAATGCCCGGCTAAGC
>JARQSV010000516.1:935458-1014745 GCA_030142285.1 Calameuta idolon | reverse complement strand
GGAGGAAGGAAGGAGGAAGGAATACGCACACGAATGACAGCCAGGACTGTGTACGCAAAATCAATGCCCGGCTAAGCCGCTGATTGTGGCGTAATGTCTATGGCTCCTCTCTGTCTTGGCTTACTTCCCATCCCTTAACTACAGTCAGATATCCGATCCCTCGAAACTTCCATCCATCCACCCTTGCGTCAATCTTCCTCGTACGAAAAGAATTCCTTGATAACGTTCCCCGGGAATCTTATTTCTTCGTTTGTCAATTAAATTTGGTCGAGTGAAGGATACATATTTTGTTCATAAAGAAAAATCAAAATAATCAAGTGCACCAATGATTTTAATATTTCGATCGTTACCCGTTATCACCCTATTTGTTTTATCCTACCGATAATTGTTTTTTGATTGACTATTAACTTGGTCATGGTCCAGTGTTATCTGTCACTACGAGCAGATGTGTACCGGACGATCGAAGAATGATGCTCGGCCGCGTGACGAGTCAATGATTCAATGGCCGATCATTCGAGTCGAGAATGACGCCGGATGTGGACTGCGGTCTGTGTCATGCATCATCAGTTAACATTTTCGATCTTGCCAACGGGAATCCAAGGAGTTCTTTTATCACGTGTAATTTCGCTTCGGCCATCTTTGTCGCGTCCTGGTAAGCTACAGGCGGTTTCATTAGCGGACGTTAGCTTCGGGGTTGTATAAAAAAGAATTACATTGGTATATATGACTGGGGTGTTCATTAATTACAGAAACGTTTAACGACAGTCTGTAAGTACGAGCTCCTGACCTATTCTTATGACTTATGGCAATAGCTAATTGATCCTCGTATTGTAGTAGGACGGCATCCATGAAAATGAAATTTACACAGGGTGTCTACAGCAACCTCCCACGCGATATTTGTCCAGTGAAATTCTTTCGAATTTCCTTAAGATACAATTGCTGGCGAATGGATCTAATTGCAAGTGGTGCCGATTACAATTCTCGAATGTCGTGATCAATTAAACTTACGGATCGTCACTATTATTTTCCCATTAAAAGTTAGCTCGCACCTTCTCGTACGTGTCCCCGTTTAGGTAATTTCTTCTAATTGAGCAATTTGGATCGACGGTCAACTGAAACGATACTAATTAATATTTTCAATAATTACACCCCTTGGCAGTCCCTACTTCATATTGCACCAGTCCGCAACCCTTGGGCCGCTAAATATTTTAAGCGAGGAGCGATACTGGGATATGTCGTGATAAGTAATTTTTTAGCCACAAAAATGTAGGCCACGAGGCAAAGGGTGGGTTTTGGGTAAAGAATGGAAAATTGATCGAAAGCAAAATTTCGTCTTGAATTTAATTAATGGTAAAAATATAAGACTAAAGTTTTCACTTCCAATGGTACGGAATCGTCGATTTTTATAATTATTAATTATTATAATTAATGATTGTTTTTTAATAGAGTCCCTTGAAATTGATCGCAAGCTTAAAGTCGAGCTGTCGACCTTCCAAGGTAAAGATAGAAAGTTGTAGCGTGGTGCTAGCCACCCCACATACGTTAAGCTGGTAATGGCGGGCGGCTATGGGTGTATAGGGGTTGATTCAACCACCCCGTTCTTAGTGGCTGCCGCTTTGGCTCCCTTCAACCCTTGGAAGGCCCCCGGCTGGAATACACACGCGAGCCTTCAGTCACGCACAAGGAAGCGCGACTACGCACGCATCGAGCTACGAATTAAGAATACGAGCGAGCTTTCATGCTGGCGACGCCGCCGGTTGTGCGAGCGCGCCTTAATTTTAATTAGCGTCATTTATAATCTGGATGGATGGATGGATGGATGGATGGATGGATGGATGGATGGATCGCCTTATCGCTGCCTGCGATTACGACTCGAACGCATTAAGGTTACATGCGTTAGCATTTTGACGGAGTTGTGTAATTTTGAGAGAGAAAAAAAGAAAAAGTTCTTCCACGCAGACAACGCGTATGTAAATAGAAGAGCGACAGTGGGTGAAGTTGTGGTGGATGAGGGTGGGGCAAATTGATAAAGTGGAAATCGGCAGGGATCGCTGCGAGATTTGCGTAATCTTGAGAATCCTCAGGGAAAGGTGTCGCGGATGTAGATCAATCCTGAGCGAGGACGTTTGACAGGATATTGATGAGAGGGATGGTTCTGCTAATCCTGACACATGTACATCGGGCGGGACGAGGGAGAGGGGGCAGGGGGGTTGGTTGGTTGCCCTTAGATTCTTACTGCGTCCGAGAATAAGGGTAGGTAAGCAAGTCGTAGGAAATACTAGAGGGGTAGCTTCGAGGAAGAGAGTTCAGGAATAAGAAAGGGTAGATGAAGGACTGAGGGTTGAAGGTTGTGGCTGATGTCGAGGGGTGGCTGAGGTGGAAGAGAGAAGAGAGAACGGTTGGGGGTGTGTAGGAAACAAGAGGGAGGGCAGAGGGTGAAGAAGAAAGAGGATCAAGAAGAAGAAGAAGAAAAGGAGAAGACGAAGAAGACGAAGAGAAGTCTGTCTGGGTGTCCGTACGTGTCGACGTGGAACCTAGTGTGTGAGTCCGCGGCAGAGCCTGGCCAGGGGTTGGGAGGTTGAGACTCGAGAGTTGGGGGCTGCTTGGCATGAGGAGCGTTCATCAGCCCCGAGGTTTTAAATACGCGACGAGGAAGGGAACTAAGGAGGAAACCACCCCATCTCTTCCATCTCTCCCATCTCTCCCATCTCTCCCATCTCTTCCATCTCGCCCACTACACACCCCTCTGGAACACCATTGCCGCCCCTCTCCAACCTTACCAGTGACGGATTGATTAAAAATATAAGGGGGCGAAAGTAACATCGGGCCCCTCATACTTTTCTACCCCCAGCCAAGACCCTTATGCCTTTTACTAGCCATCTTCCTATTCTTCGGTTCCAATTAAAAATCCCTACCCTTCAAAATTCTTCTATTCTTACTTTCTTCTTACTTTCTTACTTTTAAATTCAAATCTATAGCGTGTCATTAGATGCTAAAAATTCATCATGGACAATTATACGTCGTTGAATATTATAAGAAAAAGAAAAATGCTCGAAACACGTCAATTCGTATTGATTACTCAATTACACGTGATTCGGTTTAAAGCTATGAATTACCCTTACCCTTTGGATAATTCGTCTTAATTATAAAAGACGTGGGCGTAGACGAGCGATCTGCGTCCACGGTGTCAGCGTGGGGACGGAATGCGAACGGCTGAATGGTCTTCACGTAGAATGTGACACGTGCAAATATAAACGAAGAATTTTTGTCTTTTTCAAAATATCAAGTGATTCTACTTAAATACCTTATACATATATACGTGTATATGGTATATAGTGATATTATATATAGCGAAGAGTCAAGTAGATCCGATAGCGGCAGAATGAACGAAGCTCTCATTGCCGGTAATCTCTTAGGTTTTGCGCATGGAAGTTAGTTTATCCAGGCGTTAAAACAATGCCTGGGCGAAATAATGGGGACCGGGAAGAAGAACGGAAGCCGACGGGAGCCCAGATGGAGTAATAACTATTGTCGCCAAGTACCGGTGATGCTCTATCTATACCGTATAGACATATATAGTTATACTATATCCTATAACGTGTAAAAAGAGAGAGAGAGAGAGAGAGAGAGAGACTTGAAACTCACTCTGGCGAGAATTTGTTGAAAATTTTCCCGAATTCGCGTGTACGTTCGCGAATCCATTTCATTCCCCTTTTGCTACGAGAAAATATGTACACGGAGGACTCGGCGATGGAAGACCGAGGAAGGGGGATGAGAACAATAAAAAAATGGCCCGCGAGTTCTCTCTATAAATATACCCCTAACGTCAGGTTCACGGCAAGTGATCCCCATTTCGGATACCTTTGAATACTTGCACCCTGTATACCCCTGAATACTTGAACTTTATAGGAGATCACTGTAGCTGTAACAGGGGTAGGTTTTCGAGGGGTCATCTTCTTGTGGCTTACAGAGTAAACGAGTCCCCTGAACATGAAATTTGTCTTCCGCTCTCTTCCTCCAGTCAGACGCAACTTGAGGATGATCTTTAATAAAAAAAAAGTCATATTAAGAAACCGTGAACGTAGACTCGTCCTGAGAGAAAATGAAAGTGAGTGGACCGAGACAAGTAAGGTCGTGAGGTCGTAGGGTCGTAAGTAGTCGTCGTATAGCTAAGGTGAAAGTAGACGGGGTGAAGAGCAAAAGGGAAAGAAGAGAAGAAAAAGAGTGGTGGCCGTAAGACGAGTAAGTCGGCCCTGAGCTGGTCTCCCGTCTGCCCGCTAGGAGAGCGCGGAGGCCGTGCGTAGTTTTAAATAGTCTAGAAGGGTGAGCGTGCTCGCGGCCGGAGGGTGGTTCCGAGGTGGGGGAGGAGGACGTACGTCCCGGTGGGACGAGGGAACCGCCAAGGGTGGTTCGTGGGGCAGGGGGACGAGGTGGCGGAAGGGTGGGAGGGGGGGTACGGCGGCCGTCGGAGATAAGACGCAAACGAACCCCCTTCGCGTGTCTCGATCGATAGCTCCACGCGGAAAATTCGAAAGTAAGATGCAATTAAACAGCGAGCGAGGGTAAGCAAGAAAAGGGGTGAGTTTTCCAGGCCTCCGCGGCAGCGCCGCTTCATCCAGCCGCCTCCTTCTGCCCAGCCCGGTCTCACCCCCCTCGGAGCCACCCCGTGAACCTCTGCACACCCCCGCGACAACCCCAGATCCTCGAGTTCTCAGTCTTCTCTTCTTCCAGAATAACCCCCCTTTTGCACAGCCACGTAGACAACCCTGTGTACCTATATTTCCTTTGGCCACCCCCGAGAAAAAGACGGGAAGAGCGAGCTACCCCTTGGAGAGTGCGAGCGAGAGAGCGAGAGAGAGGGCAGAGTCGGTACATAGAGAAGAGAGAAAGCCGAGAGGCAGCGTCGTCGAGCAACCAAGGGAAGCAGCAACCCTTTTTCTCAACCCCTCTAGTATTTATATTGAGCGTCTTAAAGCATCCCCCCGAACCCCTCCGCCCGGCATCCACCTCTTCCTCGTCCTCCTGGGTCCTTCTTCTCTCTACCCACGACGCCAGCTCACCCTCTTTCTCGCGTCACCGTACACTCTCCCCCCCCCCCCCTCCGCCTCCTCCTCCTCCTCCTCCTCCTCGCCGCCGCGGACTTCAGAGCCACCCCCGTGACGTCACTTTAAATACTCTTTTCGAGAGGCGCCCGGGAATTGGGGGGTGGAAACAAGGATGGGAACACACCACCATCGCCTCGTCCTCATCCGTGTCTTCGTTCTCCCTCCCCCTCCCCGCCCACCCGCAACAACCCCCTCGTGAGAACACCGCACCGACGTTATCTCCCTACGCAACGAGAATTAGGAAATATTCCTGAGGTCGACGAAGACGCCCTTAACCGGCCCTTCCTATGTGAATGTTATACTTGGATTTTACTAGACGTTCTAACCTTCTTTATTTCATACCTGTATTTAAAAAACACCCTATACATTCGATAACGATATATAAGCGTTTTACGGATACTGCGTCCTTCTCTATCCTTATTCTCCATCTATTTTTCACATTAGGTAAAAATTCCTTGAGCTCTCTCAATTGCATCGGCAATGAGTTTTGCGTGTTAAGTGAGAACAACTTATGTATCTCACTTTCGAGCAATCTTGAGCGAGGATCATGAGGATCGTGATGACCTCAAGGAGTGCGTAATACAGAGGCAGCTTTAGGAGCGACTCGCTGATTTATTCATTCTACATAACCGCTGGTCCATAAAGCCAGGAGCGTTAGGTCGCCAAAAGATTATTCATTGTACGCTACCGTAGCGGCAACATGGAAACTGTCCTTATATCCGAAACAGAGGACACCTTTTAATCCATAATACATCGGCACGTCCATCTTTTCAGATGATTTAGGTAAAAAATAATTTTTATAAAAAAAACTCATGTAAATCAAAACGAATGAAAATATTATAGAGCCAAGCAGCTTTGCATATCCATATCGGAGACAAAGGTCAAGTGTCAGAATGTAAAGGTGGCGATTCATAGAAATCGGAATACGATCAGGGGGGAGATCTATAAATGCATCGCATAAAGGCAGGTCCACACGAGAGCGATTGGTTTCGATCGTGGCCGCTCCCACATCAATCATCTTTCGCGAGTTTCGTCGGCTAGAAAGGCAAATCGTTCGGGTTGAGAGGGTCAGTCGCGATTGCGCAACGAGTCAACGCCAGGGCCTGAGAGACAAGAGCCGCGGAATCCGCTCGCTTGCAATTTGATGCAAATCGCCGTTTGCGATATGCACCCTAATGCCACGACGGTACCGTGGGCCGCGCGCGCCACGCCGCCCGAGAGCATTTGGAAATTAGCCCGAGCGGCCCAATTATTATCCTATATAGGAAGGCAAGTTGCGGAACGCCAACTGTGGGAATCCGCCCGATTACTCGATTCAACAACAGCCACGACGTCGATCGTCGATGGCTGCTACTTATGTGAGCGACACAATCTTCCCCCTCGCTGCCCCGCCTACCACTCACTCGCTAACCCAACAATCAATCCCAATAACGTCGGAACGGGGTATAAGGCCCATTCAACAGGACCCATAAGCACAAAATCGAAACATTGAAAAATCACGGAATTCCACTATCCTGCCGTTTAGGCTAACGGAGCATGTATGTACAGTGTGTTTCAAAATGTTTGAAGCAAGTGTGCATATGCAACCTCAGCGGAGTCAGAAGTGAAGCTGATCTTCGGGGCTCATGGCGCGGAACAGCGTTCGATCAAGCGGAACTACCAGTCACCTGCTCGCTTCCGGCACGGCTTCCCCCTTACAGTCCACTCTCTCCCCACCCCTTGCCACACTGTACCCTCTATCGCCGCGTCCCACCCTCCCTTCTCGTTCTTCCTCTTCGTCTTCTTCTTGAAATCTCGCGGCCGCCACTTCGGACTCACGCCTGGGAACGCTGAGCATGACTAAGCCTAAACTGCCGAACGGACCCTTGTGCCACATTCATGGAACCTTCGCGCAGCTTGGGATAATTCCAAAAAAACCATCGCAATACCACAAGGGCGTCAAAAACATTTTTTGTAAACAAGTAAAAAGATCTGTTACGAGAACGGGTCTTAATTTATTCCACGAATAGAATTTGAAACTCGTAAAGTAATCCTTACCCTCTTGCAAGGGTCACCGGGAAGGATGGGGCCCGTGCATGTTGTTACCGTCCTGAAGAAGAGCATTATGTCTTTTACGAGGAAGCTGAGGTAGCCTAGATGTTCACCTAGCGGGAGAGTGTTGAACTAGTACGATAAAGCGATAATATATTCTGTGTGCGGTATTACGAGTCGTTATTATTATTATTATTATTATTGGTTTGTATCAGTACGCAATCTATCAGCATCATCATTTTGTTTCATTGTTACGAATCGTTTATTTATTATAATTCATAACGTGCTCACATGCTTCGCTCCTAATTTCCTGAGGCATCTCCATGTGGACGATCCTAGGCTGCCTAACGAGTATCCTCTAGCGGCAGACGCAGGAACTAATGGGATCTAAACCGTCGGCAGACCTGCGTTTACCAGGCTATATTGATACGTTTCACGGTACGTGGTGGCACCCCTGGACCGAGAACGGTTGTACGCGCATGAGATAAGGTCGCAACAATAAAACAAGACCGTGAGGATTACAAGAGGTACTCTTCTCTTGGTCGGTGCCTTTCCCTCGACCAGGTTGGTACGCGTGTGTCATACATGAGAGAACAAACGCGGGAGGTCTCGGGCTTTTTCGAACCGATCGATCTCCATTCTGAAACTTTGAATTCAGCCATTTGAGAGAGTGAATAGAGTAATGCGTACATGGAGTCCAATATTGATTTGCCACCGTGTATAATTCTACGTAGAGGCACCAAAATGGCATCGAACTGTCAAACTTCGGGTGGCTGTATTACGCAACGAGAGGTTAGACAAAAAAGTGCTCGCTGTCCAATTAAATTGAGTTGTTACAGGTAGATATTGCCGGCTGATCGATCATGATAGAAAAGAAGGTTCCACGTGAGCGCAAAGTCAACGGTCGATTATGCGACTGCCAATGCAAAAAGTCATGAATTCTTGTCGAAACCGTTCAGTCATTCTCGAGGACCGAAAATGAGTTTGAAAATTGCCTGAAAAGTATATCAAAGGGATCCTATGGCAACCTGTGGCTGATTGCGAGTCTTGCGAGAGTGTCAGAGCTGCTACGGTCGCTCGATGATAAATCACCAGGTTGGCGGGACGTGCACGTGGAAAATGGGACTTACGGGCCCCCCTTTGGCATCGTTCGTTTCGCTGCGCCCATCTGCCGGTGTGTGTCAGTGGATGTGGAGCGTTGCAGGTAGGCCTGCAAAAGCAAGTAAGTATCGGGTCCTTGCTCCGCATTTCTGCGTGAGGCCCCGGGTGGAGGCTAAGGGGCCCATTACGGGCCCATAAAACTCGTAGGCTAGGCCTCATGCGCTGTTATGTACGCATCCCATGCGCTCAGCAAAAAACTACTGCATTGTTCTTCGCTTGTTAAACGATACCTAACATCTATATCTATACGGTGTCTATGTATAACTATACTGCCACAGAGACTGGGCCATCTTTTATTTTTTTTTCTCTTCACCTTTAATCGCTCTCACTCTTTTCTTTTTTCTCTTAGTATCGTCTTTTACGATCCAACCTAAACACTGATAGCCTCTCATTACACGCATCGATTCTTTATCTTCAATCTTTACGATTTATCATGATCTCGTGATCAATATTATGACTCGATTTAAACTTTTTTTAATCATTTTTAATTTTACATTTTTTTTCTCTTTCCTACACACTGTACATGTATGTCATTTGCAAAGAGTCACGTCCTTGCACAACGCACTGTCGCACACGGTGAGCGCGCGATGCAAGGTCGTACGGCAAGTGCAACGGCGCAACGGCGCAAGTGGCTGACAACCATAATCGACGCGACGCATGTTTCACCCTTGGGAATGTATAGGATCACGAGGAAACGCAGAATCCCAGCCTTACGCGATGTCTCTACCAGCTACTTTGCGATGCATAGGTACGTATATATGTATATAAGACTCTATCCACTCGTAGCGTAACCACCAAACCCTTGTGAGACATGCTTCATTTTGCTCCAGTCATAGCGAAAGGAATTTATCCGATTGCTCTAGTAATTACGTAAAGTTTATACTTTGACAATTTATTACCCCAATTACTATAAAAATGAAATTGCACAGCACATACTTATAGGACGAATTACACTACTGGACGTCAGTTAAACCGATGACACGTTTGCGGTAAATTCCAGGAAACTGAAATAACGTCAAGAGTGCGACGAGAATTTGTGGAAAACAAATAACCACGAAGTCCTTTAGATGTCCTAGAAAAGGGTTGACGTGTCGTTCTCTGGACAATTGTCTCTGTACTTACCCATCGCGTGTGCGCGGTAGCTACATACACACACACACACATATATATATGTCGTAATCGTTAAATTTTATCGTCCTGTATCCTGTTCGAGTGGGCAAAGGGGAGGAGAACGTATTCCTCGACCTCGGGAAACTGTTTTTAACGCCTTCGAGTAGCGACTAAGAATACACGATGCCGTTAGACGAACGTTTCAAAAGTAAACGGCAGTAAGTAGACTGTGCAGATGCATGAGTAAGAGAACCAATAATCAAAGATAATATATACTATAAACATTTGTTTGTTCGTTCTCTCGAAATGGATGTTGTAAAAAGTAAATATATATAAATACATAATATAGATTTTTAAGTAACACAGCAACAGCGTAGATCGTCGAAGCGTTACTACACCGTGGGAAATATTTGGGATTACGTGATATTAAGTAAAGATATATCTCTTTTTTTCTTCTGCCATTATCTTAGTCTCTCTCTCTTGTTTTTTCTCTCAAGGAGAGAAAAGAATGTTTGAGATGTCCCGTAATTTCTCTAGGATCCGTAGGCCGCCGGTAGAAGTCGTGATGAATTGTTCGTGGCGTGTTAAAGAGCGGGATGGGATGGAGCGAGATGAAGCGGGACCGAGTGAGAGGGGATCGAGAAGGATCGAGGAGGATCGAGGAGGATCGAGGAGGATCGAGGAGGATCGAGGAGGATCGAGGAGGATCGAGAAGGATGAAGAAGAAGGACGATTGGCCGCGTGACGCATCGATCAAGCTCGGGACTCCAAGTCCGATTGTAACGGGTGTCAAGTCGTGAGCGGGCTCGATGCCAAGAGTTCGCGATCGGCCGATTTCGGCACGCCGTGTTAACCACGGATTCAATTTAATACCGATTTATAATAACTTTATTGGCTGTTGTCTCCGCCCACACGTAGGCAGATATGCTGGACTCCGAATTTGAGTATAAAAAGAATATTAAGTGTTACGTCAAATTCACCGTGTATACGCAGCGATATGATTGCTGCGGTTTTTCTTAATTGGTATACATATGTATATACCCAATAGGCCGTACAGTGATTTATGGATATATAAGAGATAGCGACTAAAGACCGTTGACTTGTACTACGGGCTTTTATAGTATTACGAGCATGAATGAAAGATAGTATTACGAATTGATCAACCCTAAAATACATCCATTGATTCCCCATCCGGGTGGAAGTGTTAGGAATAGCAACCTTATGCTATTTCAACATGGTGGAAAGAGGGAGGGAGGGGAAGTAGATTTAGCGGAATGAGGGAGGTAACGGGAAGTGGGTAGGAGGGAGTGAGTACGTGGCTAGTAGGGAGGTGTGAGTGGGAGAGAGAAGGGGATAGTGTATGTGTGTGTGTGTGTGGCTGAGAGAGAGAGAGAGAGATAGTAAGTGAAGCAAAGTAGACAGAGTAGAGCGAAGGAAGGAATTGATGAGAGGGAGAAGGAGAGGAGAGTATGCCGATAGAGAGAGAGAGAGAGAGAGAGAGAGAGAGAGAGAGAGAGAGATGGTTTCACCGAGGGAAACAATAGAAGAGGGAGAAAGAGACGAACCGGAAGTGGAGTCAATGACTCGACGGGCCTCCTGCTAGTCCATCCGAGGTGACAAGAAACTGCATCGTGTCGAACCCCGAGAGCGACGCTTATTTGCTCGGTCCGCTCTGAGAATCTGAGAAAGCACGGGCTCTGTGCTCCACCTCCTTCCTATCCTGCCTTCTGCCACCTCCCTTCTTCCTACGTCTGCCGTCACCTCCACGCTGTCCGCACTCCTCGGTCCCTATCTACTTCGCTGCCGGACGTTTATAGTTTTCTGCTCGATGCACCGCAATTCTCTTGCCAGTTCTCGTTCTTGGATTATGTACATCTTGTATATATATATTCATGTATTCGCGATGTAATACATAGCTGTGCCACGAAGTACGGTATTTTTCGATGGGGCAGGAGGAAGAGAGGCAAAGAGGACAAAAAAATAAATATTGGAAGGGGAGAAAATTTTGAGAAGTTTTCTACTGGCTTTTTTTTGCCTCAGTTTCGTACAGTCTGGATGGACTAGAACAATGGGTCTGGTAGTTTTTGTGGGATGCTGTAGGTGGGACACAAGTAAATATATAAGGAAAAAGTAAAATAGGTAAGGCGGTATAGATTTCTGTAATAGACCAGATCGTGGTTAGGTATACTTGGACACGCATCAGTCTCGCATCTCTCGGATGAACTGGATGAAGTGGATGAAGTGGACGATGTGGATCAACTGGATCAACTGGATCAACTGGATCGGCTGTATGGGCCTTGGTCATAGTGTACAAGATGGACAGAGACGTGGCCGTAAGGTAGCGTGGCTGCGAATGGAGTTCAGTTAATGTGGGGTCGTGCGAGCCGAGTGTGGGAAGCTGTGGCCTCCGCTGATGTCGGCAGGGGGCCTGACTAAATGCCTAAAAAGCAGCGAATGAGAGGTCGCCTCGAGGTGGCAAACCAAGTCGGGAGGTGGCCACGCATTTACACTCTATACAAAGTCCTTCCCTCACGAGGCCGACATGGCTGTGCCTAGTAGTACAGTAGTACTATAGTTTGGTATCCTCTTCTTCGGAGTGCACGCCTACAGCGTATCGTTACATTTTACACGTTTATTTATAGAACTTTATCATCGCTGATTCTAGTCATTTAACTTCTAATGTCGCACAATTTTAATTATTAGGTAGGGAGTCTTTGTCTGGTTTTGGTATTTATTGATTTTAACGTGCTAATGGGTACTGCGAGGAACGGCGGGAAATTTAAATAATTTACATGCTCGTCGTAAGAATTCGAAGCCGAGCGCTTGATTTAGATGTGAATCGTAATGGGCATGAACGTGCAGAGTCGTCCCGACAAAAAGCCGTCGGATACGAAAGACGGTGGAAATAAATAAAATAATAAACGTGAAGTGGAAGGTGGACACGCGTTTACAACAGGCGGAATCGCTCGGTGGCGACCGATTATTTCGAGGGGAAGTACCGCTATTTACACGCGGATCTGCTTTGCAGCGAATTCCACGTCAAATAATAGAGTAGCGATACGGGGAACGAGGATTCGGAGAGGAGAGATTTTTCTTTCTCTCTCTCTCTCTCTCTCTCATTCGCTCTCCTCGCGTCTATCCATTCGCGCGATTCGCGCCTGACGACAACATTCGTCGCGGTTCCGGATGAAAATCGGACCCGAATCTACTGTTCGTTAAAGAACCTATACGAGGTGGAGCTAATTTGAAAAATTTGAAAAATTTGAAAAATTTTTACAAAAAAGACTATCAACACACATTTTCATAAATATCGATGATCCTTAAGAAAAATGGCAATAAACTCCTTTCATGTATCCATATGTATCTTTTTTTATTCCGCCTTTCTCTTCACAGCATCCACTTTCATTTTTCCTGTACCAATATCTCGCGCCTCCTAATCATCTCATAGACTTTCCTTCAAGAACGAAGACAAAAGAGACACGTGTAACGGAAATTTCAAAATATATATTTCATTCAAATTGAATTACATTCTGATCGTTTACAGATTCTTTTCACTTGTGCGATATAGTTGTCTACCCAGAAACATTAGTTCTTCATCTTCATCATCTTCATCATCTTCATCATCTTCATCTTATTCCTCTCGAGTTACCATTACATTTTTCTCCATTCATTATACTTTTTCTTCCTCTTCTGTACTTATCCCTTAGTTCTTAGCCATCCTCCTCCTTCTTGGACGCGTGTCCATGGTCCACGGCCACAGCCTCCCATTGTTCGGTGTGATCTTTGTTTGCAAAAGGTTGGCAGCCTTGCCAAGGCTCAGCCGCACCTTCTCGAACTTGGCATCGGCCATACATTTTCTTAAGACACATATGAATATTTTTATAAACAATTATTCCCCATCCAAAATCCTTTATTTATCAGCACCCACCCACCCAGCCACCCACCCGCACACGCACGCACACATCAATTCTTCCACTATACTCAACGCATCATCAAATACATCGTGATAAAATCTCATATGGAATTTCTGTAAGAAAGTATATCGGTATAGCAGCTACCTAATGGGAGTAAGAATAACCACTATAAGAGTACCGTAAAAGCCAAGACACTAAACAGCACGAAAGTATCTTTCCCACAGTGTTAAACCCCTAGAAACATTCTCCAAGGTTCCACCGGCAGGAGTACACTAGGCAGTAGGGATACTTAATCGAAAGGCAATTAAATCTAACTCCGATAACGACTCTGCTACAGTGAGATCATCGACCGTGAATCTCGAGCTCGATTGGTTTACTGTCGTGCGAACTCCCCTTAAAAATTATTATATTTTCACGTGACGCGCATGCGCCTAGCGGCTACGTAAATTTATAATTAAAAATGAAAAAGAAAAATGGACCACATAAAAGTACTAAACGCCACCTCCTTACTTATTAGCTTATTACCATAGCTTCGAATTATTCCATCCGATAAATCTTTAATTGCCGCGCTTAATTACTGTCCATTGAAAAGCGATCAACTAAGGGGATCCCAGATCGAAAAGAAAACTGACGAAAGAGTGAAACAGATTGAGCAATAAAAGTAAAAGTAAGATAAAGAAGGGTTCCTACGCGATACCCAAGTCATGGTATCTGCAGCGAAGGCACGCGGCCACTTCCGTTCGGATTTGCCCCCCCCCCCCCCCCTCCTCCTTGCCTGCCCCGCTGCGACGTGAGGGGGAGCCCCTCGAAGAAGATTCATAAAAATCAAGACAAACGCAAGAAGAAGAAAAATAAGAAGAAGAGTGTAAGACGGAGGTGAAAATAAAAGACACTAAGAAGATGGAGAGAGGATGGTAGGTGGAGGAGACTATAGATAGACGCGTAGGGGTATAGGGGTATAGGGGCAAAGGGGGTGTCCGTGAAGGGGAGGGCTTAAAAAAGGGGTAGACTAACAAAAATGAAAAAACGGTAAAAAAAGGGGGTAAAAAGGGGTGGGAGGAAGATCCGACCATGGAGTTAAATTGTTATGACATAATTAGAGGTGATCTGGCCGGGTACTGCACCACTACCGATGCATCCGTTACTGTAGGCAATGATAGAGGCAATGGTGGCAGCGCCGGAGTCTGACTGGAGCCTTGCTGGACCAAGTGGCACTGCCATCAGCATGGACCAACGACCATTCATTCTTAATTCCCTTTTGCCGGACCGCCCATTCATTCACGGACTTAAGACCTTTCCTGGAATCAGTTCAACCTTGTTTCCACTAGTTTTTATCGGGTGTCCTTATCATCGGTATCTAAGCACCAGACCCCCACTTCGGGTTGCCGACGCGCAAACCAAAGCGCATCCAGGCAACCGTCTAGAGGCATCGTTACCTCCGTATCTCTTATACACGGTGTAGGATATCAAAATGTCAATTAATTGAATTAACGTGCGGTTATGTTTTTTAAATAAAAACTGGAAGTAGACTACGGAATTGATTTGATCAAAAACATATTCATTCCTTGTACTGGATGGTTCATGATCATTGATCATTAGATGCCGATCCTAGAAGTCCAATGACTTCCTACGGCATGGCTGACCTGCACGAATCAAAATGACCAAAAACAATGACAGGGGAAAGATGAAATGATGGAAAATTAAATGAGAGACGCTGATACCTTATCACGTGACAAGTTGTCATATATAATTTACAAAATTCCAATGTACTCATAGCCTCGATCTACAGTCATCAATTTCTGGGTAGTGGCAATCATTTGTATAGCTACATCCGTGTAACGCGTTAATAGTCTCGTGTGGTCAGCAGCCGCGGTCCACGTACGATCATCGCGGTACAGTCAGTTGAGCGTAAAATTTGAATTTTCTTTAAAAAAATTAAAAAAGGAAATAAGAGTCAATGATTGCCATAGGGATATATCCATGCACATCAGACGTGTGTACAGGACACACACTAACGGGTGAGCAAATAAAAAGAAGTCGCCCGATGATGAACAAACCCAGCAGCCACAATCGCCCACCGCTGGAGTCTCCCTGTACATTGTGCGATGTGTCTGACTTCTCGCGTGAGTGACCACTTCCAAGATAAACCGTTCAGAATGAAAGATCAAGAGAGACAGTACCTAGCTCTATATATATATATATACATACATACAATATACATGCAGTACACATAGTATACGCCAAACTATACATCTGTAACACTACGTTACGTATACCCAAATGGAACACTTGGGTAAAGAAGTATAGAGAGTGGAAAAGGACATGAGTGTGCAGTACCAAGGAAGAAGAAAAAGAGAAAGCAAGAGAAAAAAAATGAATTTTGAAAGAGATCAGAAGAGAAACTAGCGGACAACGATTGTTAGCGAGATTTCTCGCTGGTCATCATTGGTCATCCTTGCTCATCCTTGCTCATCGCTTCCAGCGGCTTCCCTCTGTTCTCCAATCCTGTGCCAGAGCATCTACTCACCCCCATTCCCCCTCCCTTGGAATTCATCTACACACATGGACACATACGTACAGTCTCCATGGCACGTAATGATATTTTATTATTACTCCATATATATTTATAAATATTCACGATATCTACATATAGCCATATAGAGGTCTACATAGATGCACGTTACATGCTTGGTATTACTTTTCTACACGGTTGAGTAAAAGTGCCTGTAAGCGGCTTTTGTACCGTAAGAACATTCTCCTGTTCCTGTAGTCCAAAGCAAAGTGGCTTGTGACGTAGAACATAAGTGTAAGCGTAAGGTGTAACCACAGCGTGAACAGGATTGTAGGACAAATCGAATCAGATCGGTATAAGGAGCGGCGAGGTAAGCGAGAAAGAAATCTGATGATTGGAGACACGAGGTATGGAATTAGAAAGAGAGAGAGAGAGGGAGAGAGAGACAGTGGGAGGGAGGGGGATTGGTAGATAAATTAGTATGTTGGCCTGTGTGTGTATGGAGAGAGAGGGAGAGAGAGAGAAAGAGAGGATGAAAAAATAAAAGAAAAGAAAGCCGGGGAGCTTGATAAAAAGAAAATGGAGGCACGCACACGCAACTTATTAGCTCGAACGAGATATAAATATAGTCGGTATTGTTACCGTCTTTATCGCTGTAATTCGTTTAATACGAACGACGGCAGCCGAGTCATCGGCCGTTACGTTTGCCAGTGCCGATCGTGAGGACGAAACCGGGTCCGACGATGATGCTGATGATTATGATGAGGACGATGGTGGTGGTGGTGGTGGTGGTGGTGATGATGATGGCGATGACGGGACGCGACCTCAGCATCCCGATGATTCTCGATAACGAGGAGCGGCACGCCGTTTAGTACAGGCGTGTCCTTCATAATTGATTCTTGCGCTTTTGATCGGCTTTTTTTTTCTTACGTTTACTTTTTTTTAACATTCTCATCTATACGTGACCACTTCCTACTATATGGTTTACTGTCGGTTCTGTCCGTGTCGATTGATATTTTGTGTCGTCACTTTTTTTTTGAGGTTAAGATTGTGTCGTTACTTTCGTTGATGCTTACAGGGATAGTTAATAGGATTTTGTATTTTGTGATTGGTAACAGTGGATTTTAATGTTGAAAAGAAGACTTTGAAAAGGTATCAGGGCAAGCGTAAAATCACGTGGGATTATTTACAGGGATAATTCGTTGGACACACCGTCAGAATGGAGCATGGGTTTACCATCCGGCAGGTGTGCCTCTTAATTTCTTCCTGGGGGGTTGGCAGGACAGGAATGAGTGTTCTTCGAGGAGGGAGGGCGGGATGAAATGAGAATTTCAAAAAATTAGAGCGACCGGGGGGAATCTTCGACATGTCGTAAGACTGGAACAGGTCGGTTTCGGCCACTGACGATTTCACGCTGATCAAAAAATCTTGAGCCGGATCGCTGCAGCTGCGGCTACTTTGCGGCCTACCGGACCAGTGCGGTAGATTTCGGCGGTACCTTTGCTAAGGTATCATATTAACGGCTGCTACCGTCGACAGGGGGTGTTATTTTTGATCATGGGGGGTGGCCTCTCGTGCGTTAAATTGACCCCTTCTGTAATTCAGGAATCGAGCAGCTGCGTTCAATGGGATCGAATTTCTATTTAATCAGAGAAAAGTATGTGGGCTAAATATATGTATATATCTTTTTTTTTTTGAGGAAAGAGGTAAATATTGTAGTATAATAATATTTTAAGGAATTTTGAGCTTTTACGGGGGTTGGATATTTTTTGGGGGGTCGATATGGAACAATTACAGGAATTCATTCGATGGCTTAATTAATTTAGCGATGCCGAGTCAATTAATGTAACGCCACTTGCTGGGGCAAATGACAGTTGCGGTTCTACCGGATGTAATTAGCAATTATAATCGTTACGATTCTCATTGCGTCGCTACGTCCAATTCGACTGTTTGCGTGTATTTGTTCCAATTATAAATTTTGCCGGATTGTAATTAGAAGTTGAGAAACGCGTCGAGGTCTCGGTATAAAACAGGCGCCACGTGCATAGCTGTACTTTCATACGTGGCGAGTTTTTGTGTAAATTAATAATTATCCCTTGGCCCTCATTAACGAGGACGTTCGTTAGAAGACTTTTCAGTCGAGCATCGAATCAGGCAGATATAAATATTTATGAGGTCCCCAAAAGGAAGAAAGGGGAAGGAAGAAATGAACCGAAGAAAAGATAACCGTAAAAAGGAATTAAAGAAGAATGAAGGTTGGACCATACGGGGGAAGGGAGGAGGATTACGGAAATTCCAGCCCTTAGCTATTGGCTAAGGGATGTAGAATTTGCAATTTAGCAAACGTAGCCCCTGTGACGAAGGACCGTAGCCGGGGGTCCAGAGGCTGGGTAAGTAGATACGTAGAGCGTAGATTGGTATAAGGTACAAGGTGGGTGGGCAAAAAGGGGGCTGCTTTTTAGAAGTTCGGCTGGTGGCTGTTTAAGGATTCACCCTCGCGTACCGAAGGAAGATAGAATCCGATCCAGCGTTACGATCTCGCAACCCTTTCCTTACTTAAATCGAAATAAAGGTTGAGATTCTTGAGTTTCCCTCCTAGTCGTTTCGAAGGGTGAGTAGCGAGGGGGAGGTGTTTGGGGAGGGGAGGGGAGGGGGGTGGGGCGGGTGTAGGTTCCAAGTGGAAAGGGAACGCGGTTGAGGTGAAAGAGCCGGAGAAAGCGTACTAGTGGATAGTGGGGTATGGGGTGGTAGATGAGGTAGATGAGATGGTGGATGAGGGTATCTAAGGGTGGCGAGGACGGTGGTGGCGGCGACGTCGACGACGTCGACGACGTTGCTGCTGCTGCTGCTGCTGCTGCTGCTGGAAATTCTGTATTGGTGCTTGTGGCATCCTTCTTCGATCTGACTCGCTCGGCATCTCGGCACCTTTTTCCGTATCGCCTCCTCGACTCACGACCACCACCTACAACCACCTACAACCACCTACAACCACCCCTAACACTACCTCCACATCCCGGCAGTGGCTCTGGCCCGTCCCGTCCTCTTTCACTCCTCTTTCATCCCCTCGTCGACCAGCCCAAGGACCTTCTTACTCTTTCAACCTACTCTCGGTACCCTTCCAGCTCGTACCAACTCCTCATCCGCCGACCTTCTCCCTTGGCCCGGCTCTCTCTCTCTCTCTCTCTCTCTCTCTCTGTCGAAGGGTGGCCCACCTCCACTCCCAACCCCTTTCCAGTTGGAACTGAACTCCCACCCTCCGCAAGGCAGGCCGGTAACGAGAGGAGAAACACCCTCGCTACTTTTAATCGACCCGTGCTTTCTTCTTCTCATACATACCTCCTAGCTGTGTACCCCCACCAGAGAACCGCCTCATCTACATCCTCGGCCACCTACCCCCTCGGAACCCCACGACCATCCTGACACCCCACGTCACCCCCCCCCCCCCCCTCCCCCGCGTATATAAGTATAAGGGCGTTGTCTTTGCCTCCTCTGCTTGGCTTGTGTTACGCTTTAAATACACCTTGAGACACTTGTCCTCTTATGCTTCTCTTTTTCGTTTTTCATCTGTTCCTCTTTTTCATTTTTTCATTTTTTTTTTTGAAGTATTTTTCACTATCTGGATTATCTTTGGGATTTGTCAGGCCTGACTCTCAAATTTTTTATTTTTAAACGACAGTGTCTAATTTAGCAAATGTTTTCATTGACTTGATTAACAAATACGGTGGATGGATATCCTTCTTTTTAGGATTTTAATAATCTTTTGGATACTTGGCTAGCGAAGGGGTTCTTTGATGATTTTAATCTTGCTGGGTCGGGGGCTGCTTCGATCGAGTGTAAAATAATGAATTTTATCCCTGAGTATTACGTTATTGTCTCACGTTACGTTATTATCAGGTATACGTATCAGCCAAGGCCTGGTCTCTCTTCTGTACTTGTATAGGTACTTGTAAAACGTACACGTGAGCAGCGATGTGTTTAGGTGTGCGTATATATAAATAACAGCATGATACAGGAAAACCGTGAATTTACATGGAAAAAGGAGCGAGGTCAGCGATAAATTCTAGATTGAAGTAGCGAAGCCTCCCTGTCACTCGTTTATACCAATACAGTAAAAAAAAGAAAAAAGATCGATTCCACGAATGCAGATGCAGCTGCACCTCTAACAGTATCTCCTACGTAGCCACTAGGCATCACTTAAATATTCCATCCGGATTAAATCCTCCTTCCGCAGCATCAGCATTTACCGATACACCGTAGTAATAAACCAATCAGTAACATAGGGAAAAAAGGATCTCATAGCATCCACAGATAAATTCAAGATGAAATTCAAAACTGTACCAAAATTCACATTCGCTTTTCCCAGAGTGTCATAAGAGTCAAAGATAAGGTCAATCCAAAAAAGAAAGTTTTTCACAGCATCCAAAGATGCATTCAAGATTATCAAAAACTCATATACTCCCGGGATTGGTCAGTCTAATCCATGTTAGTCTTCTCGGTGTGCTGCTAGCCAGAGAGTCACAAGAGTCAGAGATAAAACGGGGATCGGAACCGAAGCAGAACCATACTCAATAGACAAAAGAATATCGAGTGCAGGTGCAGCTGCACCGCAGGGTGTAGCTACTCCGGCGCGTATGTAAGGATAGTTTCGCGGTTTATGGCCGATTACCAAGGAGGCCGTAACCGGCCAGTCCTTCCAGTCCTTCCAGTCCTTCCAGTCCTTCCAGTCCTTCCAGTCCCCGAGTGCACAAAAGTGCTTATAGGTTACCTATAGATATACATATAGAAATCCTTACTGTACCATAATCATGAGAAACTTCAGTACGCGCATTCCGCGTGTATCCGTACGCGTCTTTCCACGTGCTCAAAGACCCAGCTACAAGATACAAGAACGGATAAGCGTCGAGCACAAGGCGGACAGCACCTACCAACATCATCGGACCAGATTCGGCCACTCACGTATCTTGTCCATCCAAGAATGGCTGAAACCGAGTAGCCAGTTACGTGAACACGCGTTAGCTGCTTCGTTAGATACGTACAGATACGTAGATGCCCAAGTACGTTGCTGGTTGAAATCCGCTGAGCGGCTCAGTCGGTTAACTCGAGTCCGGACCTTTCACTTCGTGGTCCAGAGAGCACGCTGTTCAAGTTCCTCACGGTTGCGGTGCTGACATTTCCACTTCGGAGGCGAGAAGCATCTTCCTTCTTCACCAGATCATCCCTTAGCTTGAAATTATTTATTTTTAACTCTCTAGCCCGTTCCTGGATTTTCATTATTCTTTGTTCTTGAGTGATCTTGTGATTCCTATCAAAATCTTATACTATTTAGTAGGTTATGTCACTGTTATGTTATGTTGCTGGAGGAGTGGATTTTGTTGTTCCTCGAAACGAGGAACACGTTCGTAATGGCGATTGGCGATCGGTGATCACTGGGACGGTCAAGAAAAAGATAATTGGCAGGTACCGAAGCTGTGATTATTCCAGTAGAATTTCATGGAATGGAGCGGAATGAGTTTGAGGAACAAACAATTTGCGCGGAACAGTGCCGCTGATTGACCATAAACTCTTGTAAGCGCAAAAGGACGGCCGTCCTATTGAGGGATATTTGTTCTTTGTCAGGACTCGTCGGATGAGCTTAGTCCTCGTCTCAGCTTCCATATCAACACTGGGTATGATCGAAAATCGATATTTTTTTTATAAATAATTTTCCATTGTCATTATATTGATAATAAATGTTCACCTCGGCTCTTACTGTATTATCTCTCCACCCTGTGGACCAATGATTTCTGATGAAAATCATTATCAATTTCATCTCCAAGGAGGCTGGATACGATAAGTGACAAAATGGTCCAGGAGTCCAATACCCAATGCAAAGTCTGATCGATATAAATCCTTAGATCCACATTGCTCCCTCCTCCCCTCCAAATCTTCTTCTAGCCCATCTCGAACTTTGACCTCTTCGTTCCACCGCACAACACCCACCCGCTCGTCTGCTCGTCTCATCCTACTGCGGCGCTTTTCTTCTCCGAATATCTCAATGCGTATCCCAGCCTCCTTCCAGTACCAGGAATTAGCATCAGATCTCACCGAATCCAATGAACTAACGTGCGTGATGGATGCTTCGAATTAAATACATAAAAATCTTCAAAATTCGATCGATCTACTCGAATATCATAATTAATTAAAAGTAGTGGTTCAATAATTCATGTTCTTTTCGAAAAATTTGCTCCACGCATCTCTTTGAGATTGTCAAAAGATTTTTGAATCCCTTCGGTAAGAATTCGTTACGGTCCACTATTCGCTCAGACGCTTTAGGCCGGATAAATTCGAGCAGCCTCTTCCCTTGTCTCTCTCTCTCTCTCTCTCTCATCTCCTTCCACCGTTGCCGATCTCAGAGGAAGTCTCTCTCTATGTGTTCGACTGTCCCTCTTTCCGGGTCCGTAGTTCTCTCCTCTCTCTCTCTTTGCCTCTCTCCCCTCCGATTCTCTCATTCTCCCACAACTTCTTGCGCCGGACAAAGATGCTCGCGTGTGGGAAACCTCAAAGAAATCGCTGCCGAGGTGGCGAGCTAGGTGGGCTTACATGTTGCCCAGTGTGGCCATCGGGCTCGTACAAAAGTCTACAAATCGACGAGAAGAAGCCTCCGTACTATGTGCTGCATCATCCAACGTCTCTTTTCTCTTTCTCTCCCCTTCACATTCCCTCAGCACTCCGTTTCAACCTGCGTAACGTTACAGTTTCATCTCCTTATCAGGCAAAGACCTTTATTCCAGGATCTATAGAAATTATCAATAAATACGTTAGTCGATTGAATACGAATTATAATGGAATTTAAAACTTAATAAATTATATAATCAATACCTCCAATCAATTAATTTATCACTATCAACATTTTTTCCCATATATCCACATCTAACCTTACCTGTCACGTTTACCTATCTCGTACTGTGTCACACTGTCCACGTTGGTGTAATACAAGGTTTACCCAGTCTGGCATAGCGGAACGAAAACTCCGATCGAAGGAGCAATTAGAAATTTATCAAGCGACAAAAAGTCCTGTTTATTTGACGGGAAAGACGAGGGGAGCAGCGCAGAGGCCTGTCGCTTTACTCGCTTTACTCGCTTTACTCGCTTTACTCGCGTTACTCGCTTTACTCGCTGTGTGGCCAATGGAACGTCCCTGTCAACGGGATCGTTAACTTTCTCATCGGCCATTCGTCAAAATCACTCCCGACCTGAAGCAGAGTAAATTACGATATCCAAATCACTCGATAAAATCACTATTATCACGCCCCCCCCCGCCTCCTCCCACTCATCGACTCATCACCGTCCGGAAGTAGAACTATAGCCAGATACTATATGTATATAATAACAGTCAATTTAAAGGTAGAAAAAGAATTGCTGAATGAACTCAGCGTAGGATTCCTTTTTTCGGCAACGATTATATTCCCGATGTATCAATGAACGTAAATAGGTGAGAAATAAAAGAGAAAAGAAAATAAATTATTAAAACAGAAACGTAGAACGTGCGTCAAAGTCTCCGTAGTCCAGTTCGGAGGGTGGCTACTGGACGAACGTGAAAACCGTAGGTAGATAGGAGGTGGAGGGAGGAGGAGGGAGGAGGGAGGAGGGAGGAGGAGGGAGGGGCGAGTGTCGGGTATAGGGGTGCGGAAAATGGCTGTAAAAGGACCAGAGGATTCGAGGGGGATGCGACTGGGTGCTGGAGAGGAATCGGAGTGGAGGTGTACTTGCTGGGAAAAGTAGGAGGAGAGAGCTCCGGACTCGTGAGAGGGAGGAGAGATAGAACGGGGGTGGTGCGAGTCGTGCATTGAAATCTCCGGGATTCCCCCGACATATATACGTTCCACATATATAGTGTATATATATAGGTATATATATATATATTTAAACAGTAGATGCAAAAAAAGCTGTGGTAAAAAATTTGTTTAAATCTAATGAAAATCGTCAATTACCTACATACGCGTATACACATACAGTGCATTATGCGAATACACATAAAGCGTCCTATGACGTAACGCACAGGCATAGAAAACAGGTATGACTCATTGTCATCGCGAGTCACGTAAAAGGTGTCTAGTAAAAATCTGCCGTAATAAAACTAAACAGTTAACTGGGTATAAGAAGCGATTGTGGCAAAGGCCTTCGTAACGTATGGAATACCAAGGATACGATTCGCACGTAACAAAGTATTGAATTAGAGAAATAATGTCTTGAAGGTAAGCATATACGTAGACGCCTTTAGTTTGACATACGGATAGATTACCATTGTCTCTGTATGCATGCGGGGCAAGGGTACGGTCGCGCGAACGTACGTCCGAGAGTCTGTCGAAGGGATTGGTATACGATATACGAAGGAGGACCGAAGTACATGCAAGTAAATACGAGGTACAGGCGAAGGAAGAGGCAGAAGTAAAGAGAGCGCCACGCCATGAGAAGTAAGGGAAGTAATCGAAGTGGCCGAAGTAAGCGAAGCGAGGAGAGCCGTTGACCCTGCGGACGTTACGGAACGGATAGATCGAGAGCGATTAAGAAATCCGTGACGGGCATTGTGGGCCTCTCCTATATATATGTGTATATATATATTATATATATATAATATATATATCTGACTCTCTCACTCTCACTCGCGGTTCGCTCTAACCTGTCTCTGTCACTCGCAGCCAAAAGAGAGACGGAGCTCTCGATCTCTCGCAGGTGCAGGCCCCGCACGCGTGACAGGGCCCCTTCGTTACTTCGTTACTGGGGCCCGAGTCTCGTACGTGGATCGTGTGCGGGAGGCCCAGGTCCGTACTGGAGCTCGTGGCCGCCTGGGGTCATGCCCTGCCTCCCCCTTCCGACTGTACACAATAATCTTCTTCATCCTTTCCCTTAGACTACTCCTCATCGAAACATCCCTTTTGTCCCTGCATCCTTATCCTCTTGGGTTTAATCTCGATCCACCACGTGTGTACCACGTACATATATGCATGTACATGTCAGTGGGATCTGCTTGAATCTCGCATAGAGACAAAGAGAGACCGTCTTCTTTATTGTATTTATTCGCCAGGCATAAGGTGGTGCATTTGCATTGGATCGATCTCGAGTACAGTTTTTGGGATGCAGCGTATGACATTTGATGGACCCCTTTTTAATTGGAGTTGTTATTGGGCTCTGTGGGTTTGATGGGTTTAATGGGTTCAATGGGTTTAATCGGTATGACGTCACAGGACATTGGTATTTTCTATGCAATGCCATACACTATAATGGTAGAATGATTAAGGTGGCATTGACACATTGCTATTGGCTATTTTCTCAACTGACCCACATCCGTTTTACGCTATTCATAAACACTCGGCCTTCCGGTATAGCCGATTGCACAGCAGATCTCAAGGATCCCTCGGAGCTGCTCCTTGTACATTCCCATTACAGCTGTCTCTCTCCTAGAGGAGTCTAAGGACCAGACTAATCCCAAAGTCCATCCCCATAGGGATCGATCGAGCTGTACGCACGGTCCAGCCCAATCCTTCCTTCGTCGCAGGAATAGCCTGTATAACTGTTACACGTGTGGATAAGGGGTAACGATCTTGTAGGGGGCAGGGGGCAGGGGGCAGGGGGCAGGGAGGTACGGGGGATACAAGATAAAGAGAAGCCGAGGACGAGGATTGTAGTGGAATGACAAATAGAGAAGGGATAAAGGAATAAAGTGTATAAAAGGACCTCAGAGTTGGAGTGTCGGTTAAAAGATTTAAACGAAAAGGAGTTAGACGGTCACGCGTTGCGGTTAGCGCCGCGACGGCGCGAGCAGCGCTCTGAGGGTGGAATAAAAGGGTTAAGAAAATATTGAGGGGCGGAGGGGGCGACGGAGGATGGTACAGGCTGGATGCTGCCGAGGTAGAGATGAAGGGTTGGTACTATCAGTTGGAGGGAGTATTGCGTGTCTGTGTGTGTTTGTGTGTGTGTGTGTGTATGCATATATATATATATATATTATTTTTAGAATGTGCTTGTATGTATATAGGAAAGGATAGAAGCGAGAGAGGGAGAGCGCCGTTAATCGGGGTGTGGAAAGGAGACGCAGGGGCGCCAACCAAGAGACACACAGGTGGGCGTGGCGGCGCACGATATGAAATTATATACAAGGTGGGTTCCTTCGTTTCGTGTACGGTTATTCCGGTTGCAGTTGCAGTACGATAAATAAGAAAAGCCGCTTGTTCGTCACGAGCTGCGGTCGACAGGACCGACGCCGCCGTCTCATCTCGCGCGGCCAATCAGACTCGTAATCACTGAGCTGAACGTTCCTCCCTTCGCTTCTCCTCTGATCTTAAGTTTCTTCCTTCGGCCGTTCCTTCTTCTGTTTCTTCTTCCGATTCTTTGCCTCTTCTCGAAATTCACTTTCTCTTCTAAGATGACATCCTGGCACTTTCAAAAGTCGTACGAGTTATCGTTCCTGGTGGACTTCTTTCTTGTGATTTACTTTATATATATATCTTTTTTTTCTAACGTTTGATCTTGGCTTTTCAGTCGGACGATACGGTCTAATTTTTAAACAGTCTTTGTCGGCGAACTTGACAGCAGCCGCGCCCACGTCTCGCACGCGACTTCCTTCTGTCGTGTCTTCGAGATAATTGGACGCGTAAAGGATACGTGGAGGGATGCGGTGATCTGTGTTTTCGATTGGTTGAAAATACTTTTTTTTTCTTTTTCCCGGGGCGGGGGGGTGGATTTTTTGATTTCACGTGTATCGATCACTTATGGCTTAAGACACTTCGGCAAATTGGCAAGGACGTGGAAAGTAGTCGGCTAAGTGCCGGTTGGCAGAAACGTAGGAAACGTAGGAAACGCCGGCTCTGTGGGTCTGTGGCTCTGCGAAGGTGGATCGGTTTGACCCCGTGAAAGGTTAGCGCACGCGAGTGCGAGTAAACATCGCGTTACGGGAGGTTACGGCGCGGCGTTACATCCTTTTACTGCACTTTGCTTGAGATCGACACTTGACTCCTTTTGCCTCCTTGAGAATCGGCCAATTGTACGTTGGACGATTCCTCGAGAAGTCATTGAGGAAATACATTGTTTTACCTGTTCAATGTGGCGAATTAGCAGTATCGATTGATTGACTGCACGAAAATATATATGAATAAAATTAAAAATTGACCGCAAAGACAGGTGCTATTGGCAAGATAACCTTAAGGCTATTTCTCATGTCGAAAAGGAAGACGACAATTAGGGCACTGCGCCTCTGTCTGTTCACGTCACATTTTCAAGAGAGCCATTGTTCTTTAGACATACGAGAGTTCAAGAGAAAGGGTATACGGAACGTGGCTCAACGAGATCGATGCACTTTTCTTTTTTTAGAAGAAATATTATTTCAAAGCGACGAATTTACTTATTCATTGATTCTTATTAAAACTTTATCTTTGTGCATATATTTTGTATTAGAGAGAATTTGTGTAAATTTGTACTATGGAGATCCTGTATGGAACTAGGTAGAATAAAAGATAAAGAAAGAATGGGAATCGAGGGAGAGGCCAAGATAGAAGCAGGAAATCCATGGTAGCCCATAGCTCGAGCGGTAATCATATGGGAGCAGCGAATTATTCTATTACGTCCAAGCTGACACTATTACCCCATCATCATCGTCATCATCATCAACGGTTGCCCAGCGGCCGACACCATCAGAGATCTATGGCTGCGAGCAACGACCCACTGAGGCCTAAGGCTTCGTCCACACCGTATACTTGAAACGTAAGAAACTCATTAGAGCTTCACTTATTCTTACAATTAGCCAAGTCGTTTAGAGGTTCAAACAGCCTTTTCACAGTCTCTATGATCTTTTCCAAAAAGACGCAAACGCAAGAAAGAAAAATCAAAGATAAAAAAAGGTAATACGAATCGAGAGGAAGACTCGAAGTGGATGCTGGATACATGGAAGACGGTAGCCGAAGTGGCAGTGAGCAAGCTAACACGAGATCTTCATCTGTAACATCGCAAATTGAACGAAGATTTGCTGCGGCTGCGCTTCGCCACCGCAAGTAAAAGCAGATCCGAACGAAACACAAGATTGATCTTATACTTGCCGCCATACATCCATTTTCTTCGATCCAACGTTTCGTCCAGTGTGAAAACTCCCACGAGTTCGATTAAATAATCGCGGACGTTTATTAACATAACTTTTTATTTTAGGACAATGATTTTTCATATCAATGCCTTTTTATCGAGGTAGACATTTCTAAGGTTTGAATTTACGCGCCTTTTTTTTAAAGCAAGAGACTATCGTAGCTGTGTCGTGTAACACGGTGAATATAGGCCCAATGATGGTATAACGATTAGGAACGAGCCTGGGCAGATCTCACCGTACATGCAGTCAAGAATGTTTTTTTTTTGAAAAAGTGAAAAAGGGGGAATGAGAAACAGGAATAAAACTGTGCCACTACCGAGACTGTGATAAAGTACTTTAACAGTCTAACCTTTATGACTGTTTTATGGTTCAGCCTCTGCATTAGAAATTACCTTGCGATGCGTTACTACACGTAACAGGCCTATTCGAACTCGTACAATTTATCTGACTCGCAATAAATCTCCATACTTTGTACACTTACTAGCGTCCTTTTTCCGCATCCAGTTTCTACTTTTTTTTATATCAGGAACATCCTTCGGTCGGACCAGTTTTATAGTAATAACTGATTTAATGTATTCAAAAAACAATACTCTTCTATACTAATGAAAAATCTCGAGGAACGATCTAATAAGATTTTACTCACTTGATTAAAGGTTTTTGCAAATTTTTCGAAAATTATTGATTCGAAAGAAAAATTAAAAAGTTGCTGCATACAAGGAAATATGCAGAATAAAGTAGTATAAGCAGAGGGTCATGATGGTAGCCAAGGTAATAGTATGTCAGGTTAGGTAAGTAAGACAGGTAAGAGAAGCAAGAGAAGCAAGAGAAGCACAAGGTACCTAAGGCACGTACCAAGAGAGCGTGTGGGATTCACCTGATGGATTCAAAGGATGGATGAATCGTAGTCCGATCTCATGAGGGCGTGATTCCATTTCAATATCGGTCTGCGGTTGCACCTATATCGTCCTCCGCCTTCCACCTTCCACCTTCCACCTTCTACCCCTACAACCTTCCCATCCTATCCCTACCATCGAATGCCTTCTTCATACTGGGTCCGCTTATCTTTACCACGAAAATACGTTTTATATAATATATAATACATCAATATATACGTATATACCAATTTTTCAAGAAATAAGAAAAAGCATCGAGAAATTCCTGGAATGCAATATGTTTTATTCGCAATAAAAACGAATACGCGAATCTTCACGTCTCATTGCGGATTACGTGATGGTCCTATTCACCTGAAACGGGAAAACGTTCTGGTATTTCTGAAAACCGGAAATGGACCACACCCTACCTACACGCATATACGGTGCCCGTTATCATTGCGTAACGTTGAAGCGTTCCCTTGGCTTTTTAAGACACAGCCAGGTTCACCCCCAGCATCATGCGACTCCTGTCAAAACTCCGTAACTTCCAAGTAGATACGGTCGGAAGTCATACGGTCGACGGTAACATCCTAAAGCCGCATTTTGAACTAACGAAAAGAACGATTGAGTCTGAATTCGTCCAGGCGAATCGACCGATGACCCGTGAACCATTTCCACACACAGAAAACAATGCGTAGATCTTCGAGTCACGTTTCCAGCCCACATAAAAACAATCGTACATACATTGAGCGACACATAGGCACGCGGCTTGAAAAAAGGCAAACTTTCAAAAACTGAAAAAAAAAACCGTCAGTCTAAAATCAAAAATCCCGACGACGAGTCTAGCTCCTTTTTTTCACATTATATACATATATACAGTAAAAGGTCCAGAAGGTCACTAGCTTCAGAGTACAAGAAAAACCCACGTGCATCCACCGTCACTTTATCCACTTCCCATCCATCCGTCTCTCTCTCTCTCTCTCTCTCTCCCGCGCCTCTTCTCCTTCACTCTTCCGGGGCCTGATATTTCGTTGGGCCCCTAGCAAAAAATCACTCTCGGAGCCCCTCCTAGAAAAGAGTGTCGCCTCTCATTTACCCGTGATTCGTTCCCGCCTTTTCACTTTGCTCCAGGGTCGCGTCGCTAATAGCCTCTTCACCTTCCCGCTTCCACCTTCCACCTTCCACCTTCTAGCCACCTACACACGCATACATACATTCGTCCTCCTTACTGTACGTATGGAGCGGCCTAAGCTGCCTTCATCATCTTCACGTAAGAGACGCGACGGGTAATGCGACTGGACTCCCTCGAAAATTGCTCATATGTATTACATATGTACATCCCGAAGACATGTTTATGTTACTGGGTTCTTAAACGTGACTTAGCGCCTTCAATTCACAGACTCCCTTCTGCTATCTTCTTGATACGAGGTACAACTCTACATCGTGTATCCTGAGTGTACATATGTGCTGCGTATACATAGTCCAGTACATAAGGAAAGAATAATGTACATGGAAGCATACGAAATCACTGTCGACGCGGTACGGTTAATTTAGTTGTATATATACATATATATGTTATGTCCTGTGTCGAGGCTCTCTTGGTTATTTATTTGTTGCCGCTAGACTTTTAGACTCAATAGCAAGAGAAAGAGAGGGAGGGACGGGAGTGACTTCGAAATTTGTGCTGTTTGCTTTTATTCAATTTTTCGAAAGGTGAGTCACGCGTGCAGCGACCGAGACAGATGTGAATCGGACGGTGTACTCGATTCGACGTTCTTTATGATGATGATGATGATGAGGAGGAGGAGGAGGATGACGGGACTTGTGTTATCTTCAGTAATGTGCGTGTGCGTGTGCGTGTATACACTGTGACTTAAGAAGCGGCAATTTCAGAAGCTACCGACTAATAGGTTTCCCCCTTTTTTATTATTATTTTTTTTAATTTCCCTCGTAACATGATTAGTCGAATCTAATTAATTATTGAGTGAACACGGGGAACACTGCTGAATTCTCCATGATTACGAAACGACTTTCTTCAATGCGATTCCTTTGACGATCGGGAAAGCCTGGTGGGCTGTATTTTTTTTCCCCCTATTATTCGTTGCCACGAGATTTTCCGAGAGTTGGCAGTGGGAGGTTTCGGGGCGAGGAGGGGTTGCTTGGGGGGTAAAAAAATAAGAAAAAGAAAGAATTTCCGTGATAATCGTTAACGTTGTCTCGGCTAATAAAAAGTTTCATTGATCCGTATCGATCGATATCGATGAAATTTTCGATTGATTTATTCGAATAGGATAATTGAAATTTTCGATTGAAATAAATTGTTACGCGCATAATAATTTACTATCGGATCAATTTGTTGCGGCGGTCCCGTGGACACTCGTTACACCGATTAACGTCATCGAGCGAATAAATAGAATGACAGTGTTATCCACCTGTCTCGTTTACGTAAGCGAATCATCGATGCGAAGCAGCCAACGATTAACCAATGACGATTAAAGCGATACGCTCGAGATAAAAGTTTCACACGCTGCCGGATACTTCGATCCCGGTGATTCCGGTACTTTCGTTCGCTGCCATCTTGTGCCCCTAGAATAACCTGCGATTTACAAAGTGGCCAAGACACGGCGATAATGCAGATCTTAGATTTGTTATACCGTAATTAATTGCCATTACTCCAATTAAGGTAATTAACACCTACAAAGCTGCCAAGAAGTTGGCGGCAACGTGTCGCGTGCGAATTTGAGTTTAATTATAGTGACGTCACAGAATCCTCCTGTCTCGACTGTTTCCACACTGTAACGTATATGTATACGTGTATACGTGTATACGTGTAGCCTTTTACAGCTAATATTACTATTATCCTACTACGTTAACGAATCGAGGAATTAAATTCTAAATAAATAAGTGATCTATTTTGGTGTCACGCGTCGTCTGCTATTTATTGGCAGACATTGGTAGCTGGGCTATTTTTGTGAATTTGACAAAACCCAGTCCACAGGAAGCTATTGTCCATTGGGCGTCGATGATAACCGTTAGATTTGGTTGGTCGTTTGAGTCGCGTCGTGTTCCGAGTCAATGAAGAGGAGAGCGTCGAGTTCATTCAGTAAATCGGAGTGCGAGTTGGCGTCGGTAAGTAGCGGCCTATTTTAACCTACATCTAACCGACTCTTGTCTTTTACACGAGGACTCTCCTCGGAGATATTAAGCCGTTCTTACGAAAGTTTCCTTTCTTCTGGCTCGTCTCGCTCTTCCCCTCCCTTCCCTCGTATTTCCCCTCTCGCAGTATTGCAGCCTGTGTTCCTTATCTTTCGTATAGTTTTTGCTCGCCGGTAAAGTAGCGCGCCGTGGGTAACCTCCTACAAAAAAATTTGGACCTGTTTCTAGCGGAATTTCCTTGAATCAGCTGCTCGTGATCGACCCTGCCAATTACAAAATCAGCCTGGACCGCGGAATCTCATCTCGACTCGATCGGACGAATTTTGCGCGTTCGTCTCGTAATACGTAACCCGAACGCTCGATTACGTCTTTGGGTACGTTACGTTTTCGATTACGTTAAAGTTACGTGCTACTTACATCACTTACATGACATATCCAAGATAGCATAAAACGTGTAGAAATTTCATTTACTCTTACCAACCTGGTGAAACAAGAAATCGAATCGTACGTGTAAGACAGCCATGCTCCGTTGGATGTAACTCTTGAGACTCGATTGAAACGACTGAAGTGATCGATAAAAAAGATAAACAGATTATAAGACATGATAACAAAATAATAATAACGAAGAATTGCTATCTCGTTGTTGGAAAATAAAATTTTTGTTGCCTACAGTCCCTTCCAGAGATTCGCGAAAAATGAGATTGACGACTCAGCGTCTGTTTGCTTCTGTGAGAAACGCAGCTTATGGTATTCGAGATTTATCGAGTTTTCCGAACAGCAAACGACTGGAAAGAACCGAGTGTAGGCTAAGGGTAGTAAGAGAACGGAGGGTGTAGTAAGGGATGATAAAATTGGCGTGCTTTCCCAACCCTCTCTCTCTCCCCCTCTCCCTCTCCCCGTGCACCCCCCAACAGCCCACATCCCCTTCACTGGCAAGTACAACAGGTGGCTCGCCTCGACGACGATCCTGCGACACGAACGATCGACTATAATTCTCCCTTGTGCTAAAGAATTTTTCTTTTTCCTCCCCTTTGATCCCCTCAACCTCCCGCGCCCTCATTCATCCTCCAGGTAATAACGTTCTGCGTACCATTCGATTTTTCGTACCTTACAATATTTCCCACATTTTTCCCCCTCCTCGCACACACCCCTCCATCTTGGCGAGATCAATTTCTACGGGAATTTCCAAAAACATAGTCACAGCATCCCAACGATTCTGTAAATGCTTGTAAAAGCTCCGAGCACGTCCGGGTCGTGACGGCTGGGGACCCAGTCGACTGTGTGCATGCAACATAGCGGCAGCGCATGATACCGCACATACACCCACGTGAATAGTAGGCAAAGCCTCGAGGATTATTAGTCCAGTGCGGCGTTACAGTGGAGTGTCGGGTTTGGAAGTGGGGAAGATGGGATCGTGACTACCCGTGACATACACGCTCGGCCAATGCACACACTCGCCCGGGCCCCTCGCGAGGGCCTTTTACCGGGCCCCACTTGTTCGTTCCACTCACAATCAGCCTACCGAATAAAGCGTCTGCAGCGAACATCGGGTCGATGTTAGACCACTGGTGCGGTATGCGTAATCAAGGATGCTGCGACACATACGTGACCGCATATGACGATGCGTGGCGAGAGTCAAAATAGTAAAAAAAAAAAAACCATAGGAAAATTCCTTAATAATTCTCACGCGTAATAATCATATCGAACATATTTTTTCTTATCGATCGCTCCGACGGAATATCCAAGGAATAATTATACGAGGCAGTCCGCCGTATAATTCTGTGAAATTACTACGAGGGTACAATACGGCCGAAGCAGGCAGTGCCTACACGCCCACGAAAAGAACTGTAATAAAAATCAATTAAATGTCTAGGTGTCGCTACGAGACCAGGAGACGGACCAGGCAGGCAAAGTGAGGTTAGGAATGACGGAGCGACGCAGGACGGCTCTATACGTGGAGCGTTGAAAATGAAGGATTTCTTAAGGTGAATTCTCAACGTGATGTCTAATGGACGCAATTTGGTCGCTCGAATTCCAAAGTGAATGAAGGATCTCCGGTAAATTATACCAAGCAGAGCCTATACGCTCTTACGGAGCACGTGTGTGGACGCCATAGAGATACGTCTTATTGCCTGGGTCCTGTTTAGGCGGGAGCGATTGGTACGTCTGAGGCAAGTACCACGCGAAGCTTAATAATCCGACGATTGTCGCATAGCGAGTATGTGGGATCGGTGTGTGTGTGTGTGTGTGTGTGTGTGTGTGTGACGAACGATGCGCTAGAAAACCGTAAGATTTCTGTAAACCGGCAAAAGTAGAGACGGCGTGGGACAAGACAGCAAGAACTCCGGAGTTTCAGAGGATCTGACGCGTGACGGCCCGGCCCCCCCCCCCCCGTCCCCACCTTCTTCTCGTTCTTTCTCTTCGTGGCTCCCCACCACCCCCGCGCCACCTACTCTCTTCACCTTCTTCACCTTACCCACCGACCACCTCTTACCCCTTGTCTTTGTTACCACCTTCCTGGGACTTCACATTCCCCTTCCTTCGGCGCTCCGTTGCTTCAGCTTGACTTTGTTACTCGGTTCCTCCCAACCCCGAAGGCTTCTTCGCCACTATTCACGAGATCTCCTCTCATGTGCTCCCATTATCCTTAGGCTTCAACCGTAAGAGTTTCTTCCATCGCACATTGGGATTCCTACGGAATAACCAGGCGATCAACACACACATGTACATGTGTAAATTAAGTAATTAGGCGCTGCTCATGAGTAATTTTTGTACAGGTCACGTGACATCTTGTAATCGCGTATACGCAAAGCGAGTGATCGCAGGATGCGGATGACCTTAAAGGGATCCTTGTCGGTTTATGGTTTATCGAGAAGGCCAAGTTAAGGTACGATATTCCATCAATCATCTTGCTAATCGGTATCGTGTGTACTCGTGCTAATAGCACAGACCGGCAGTGATACCAATATAAGAGTGAGAGTCAAGGAGTAAAAGGATCGAAAGAGAAAAGGAAGGAAAGAATGAGAAAAAGAGGTGAACAGTCTATACCTGCCATTCCAGCGGCAGCGTGCTGGATGTAAAGTCTAGGTTTAAATTCCTGGTTCCCATGTGGGCGTTCGTAGCTTGACCTCTTGGGATATGATGATCATAGGTAGGGAGGGATTACCGGGGGGTGGGTTGGGTCATCAGATCAGCGATCATAGTTACTGTAATTATTAATCACGTCCTGACTCTCGTTGGCCTGCCTCGTGAAAGGTCCCTGTGCCTCTGGACCCTCTTTAAAGACCAGTTCACATGTGAGTCTGCGAAGCGCCGTTGCGATTTGATTGTGAAAGGTCGCTCTTTCTTAACAACGCTTAATAACTCATATATGAATTTCTCAGAGCCACTATATAGATATACAATTGCAACAAGCATATATACATATATACATATATACATATATATAAACAATGCAAACCAGTTTTGCTTTGATCTACGAAATTATTCTTCTGTTATCTTTCGGCGTCTTTATATTCATTTTTCGACTACCGTTACGCATGTGGGATCACATATATAGGTACGCTGTAACTACACGTGTCTCTTGTATTATATGTACATGTAGATCGCGCCTTGATCGTGGCATGGGATTTTTAATCTTGACGCGTCATTATATTTTTGACTGCTAATTACATATGTGTTACGTACTGTCTACTATGGATTCCAATGATGACTGGAATATATATGTATATGGAATCTATATATTTATATCGCTGCATTATACTCAGCTATCAGTCGTATTAGTTTAATAAGTGTTACACTTATTTAGTTATCTCCATAAAGGATCTCGAGCAGCACAAAGAAACTCCGAGCAACAAAGGATCGAGAAGATCGGTCTACTTGTTCACACGCACGCAGCCGCACGCAGCCGCACGCAGCCGCACGCAGCCGCACACAGCCTTAAAGTACCTTCGCGCGTATCTTCAGCTTCGGCTTACTTCACCTTCATCACCTTCTGCTCCACCCATTCATTCTTCTTCCACTGTTGTGCCTTTAAGCGCATTTCACATGTGCCTCGCGGATATCCTTGCGACTCGCGATCCTTCCCACTCAATCCAGTCACCTGTGGAATATATCAAAGGGATTCTTCTTAATTAAAATATTATTCGATCGAATGATCCCTTTCCCTTGAAATTCGATTAATTAGAAATTGGCTAATAATATAATGGCCACCGGAACGTAGATATTTATTAAATCGATTATTTATAAAGATACGATGTGGATAAAGGTGTGTCTGATGTGGATCAGTGTGTGTGTGCGTGATTCTGAAAATATCAAACATGGCGACTTTCGTCAGACTCACAGAAAATCGGCCGAGATTCGGCAAGTCGGCAAGTCGGCAAGTTGTCTGGCAAACTTTCTCGCAAATCTAAAAGTCATGTCATTCGTTTCGTCAGCGAAAGTCTGGGCAGCTTTCTTTGCATCAGGCAGAAGTATACGTGCTACCCTTTTTTATAGGTTGGTAATCCTGCTCGAATCGGCGCGAAGTGGGTTCGCGAATAAATTTATGAAAAATTGTGCACATCTTTTTCACAGGCGGGATTGACGATTCGATTTGCTTCAACGAGATGATGATTTTTGGGGTGGAGTCTCCGTTCAAGAATCTGGACAAACTTTTAATGACGACGGACGGCGAAACGAATGACTCGGAATATAGTCAATTTTTGTATCTTTTCTTCTTTTCAGTTGAAACTTTCACGGCAGAAGCAGGAACAGTTGTCATCGTTAAATGACTTTTCGTTTCTTGGGCCAATGACGATCGTTCGTCAGCGACTCAGCAATTTTCTCTGACGATCTATCGAAAGTGCGACTAGTCGTTAGGCATAGAGTTGCTGCCTCAAGTGAATTAAGACAATATTGAGAATGATAACGACGGATGGGAGGACAATAATGGAGGATGGTGGAATTTTGCAAATGGGGGTATTAAATGATGATGCGGAAAGCGACGAGAGATTTTAATTAATAACAGGTGTAATTGCGGAATGATTATTTATCCGTGCGAGCTCCTTGGCTAAATGCGAAGTGTCCAGGATCTTGAAGCGTGCACAAGGTCTGGACCCCACGCTGGCCTGGCATCAACATTTTTTACCCCGTCCCAGGAATAGGTACGTTGTACGCTTCTTTAGTAGCGATGGCTTCGAATCATTATCGAGAGCGTACAAATCGTCATGGCGAAGCATGGATCCTCGATCGTTGATAATTAAGCAAAATAATTCTTCGGTCCAAACCTGAAGAGGAATCGTACAATTAAAGAAGGGAAAAAAATGTTTTTATAGTAAAAAATTATCAAAATTACATAAAATCGTCATTAAAAAACGAAAGAGAATATTGTAATTTTGCAAAATTTTTTAAAACGATATATTCATATCTGTTCATATATGGGATATGTATATAAATATTGAACTTTTCGTAAACGTAAACGTAAACTCGACCCTTTATACGATGGCGCAATAAGGAACGCCTTGACTTGCTTTTCAAGGAAGATCAGTGTATTCGATAAAGGTCTCTCTCTGGTATCAATTTGTTCAGGTGAGAGTAGAAGGCTTCTCTTATCAAGTCCCAATTTAAGGATATAGCCGGAGACGCGTGGAAGGAACGTCAAGGAACGTAAAGGAACGTAAAGGAACGTCAAGGAACGTCAAGGAACGCGAAGGTTGAAGAAGGATGAAGAATGACGAAGAAGGAAGCAACGTTGACTAAAAGCAACAGGTGGCCTTTCGGTTCTCGACTTCATATAAAACTACCCTCCCGCAAGAGCTCATGTAGAATCTTCTAACCTGGAAATAAGTCCTACATTATATATATGTATACAGCACGTATACAAGATAACTCGATATGAACGGTGGAGCAACGTACCTTTATCCTATTGTCGAGTACAACAAGAAGTGGATGATAAAAAGTGAAAATCAGTCGAGTATCGATTACAGCAAATAATACGAGAAATTGGACCTGGGCGTGATCGACATTGATCGAATAATTCGGGAAATATTTCACGAAGAGATAATGACGGTATAACTCTGTTATCATTGTATTCCGTGAGGTCTGCAATGACGTATTTTTTCTTGGCCGCCCCCCCCTCCTCCCCCCTCGCCGCCCTACGGCGTCGCGTAATCGAGACAACTTATTGTTCGAACCTCAGTGTTCGTAATGGCCAATTGCAAAAGACGACTGGACGAACGGACTTCGCGAGGATGTTCGTTGCACTGGGGAGAAGCGTCGCGACGCTGACAGAATTTGCTAAATATTTTCTTGTTCAAATAAAGGATAAAGGGATCGTTTGACACGTGACGAATGGTTTGGAAATTGGTAGAATCCGAGTGTACAGTGTTTGTGACGTCATTGGCATTTATCGTAAAATTATGTGACAAAGTGGCTGAATGGCTCTGCTATTTTAAGAAAATACGACAATTGCGTAATTGAGACGGCTTAATTAACATTATCTTAATTTAATGAATTTACGCAACCAATTACGAGCACGATTATTTTAATCAATTATGATAATCAGTCTTGGGATCGAATCTAATTGATTTTACGAAGGCACGAAAAGTCTGAGAAACACATAGTAAATTTGTCAAAGCGTTTTACACTTTGAGGCTCTGAGCTTGGAATAGCGTGAAAAGCGCAAAGGATTCGTGCGGATCATGAGACACGGGTGCAACAATCCAAAGTGTATTCGTATCCAAGATTATGGAGGGATGAGCAAAAGAAGGGGGTGCGACACCGAAAGAGGGTTGGACGAGGGAAGAAAAAGGCTGAGGAATCGCGCTGAGGGAAAACATTCGATTTGGACGCTCGAGACGGGACTAATCGAGGGGAAGCGCTTTCGAGAGGAACCTGAGAATTCGAGCTGTGAAACAATAAAATGATATGACATTTTCTTTTCGTTATTTTTTTTCAAAAATAATTTATTTATATCTAATTTGCTTACTTATGTCACAAAGCAAAGCAGAGGTACAGAGGTAATAAGTATGTTGAAGGCCGTCACACGATCCTCCTAGGTCTGCGCACCACTGTTATCAATCTTATGGTTTCTTATAATTTGAACAGTTTGAGGGAGTCGCGAGCCGTCACTGGGTCCGTGCCGGGACTCTTTTAAGAGTGAGGCGAGCAGCCACTCACGCGGCGCAGCGGACCGCGAAATCGACGCTCACATATGAACCAGGAACGAAGAGTAGCCCTATCTCTGTTTCTCTCCAGATCTTTTCTTCTCTCTCCCTCTCTCCTATTCCATTCTCCTTTAATACAGTCCATCTCTCTCTCTCTCTCTCTCTCGCACTCTCAGGTACTCTCTTGGTCTTTACAAGAGTAAAGTCTTTTCCGGTTAGCTCTTACATTAGCTCTGTAACATCGAGGATCTAGCATCTCTTTGTCGCGAGCTGCTCTTCTTCTCTACGAAGTTCGTGAAGAAGAGAGAAGACGAAGAAGAAGGTGGGGACGAAGAAAAGAGAATGGGAACCAAGAGATGGAAGAGTTCTTGGCGCGCCTCTGTCTTTTCCTTTTACTTTTCCCTTTTCTTTTCCTTTTTCTATCCTCCTCCTCCTCCCTTATCCTCCGTTCCCACAGAGTGTGCATCCTGCTCCATCCGTGCCCTCGATCGTGCCACGTAAGTCTACGTGTGCTCGCATTGTCTACCCAAGAAGAGCAAATGCAGAAGAGAATGCACTGGACATGCACTCGCTGCACTGGACCAATTTTTAGAAAAATCATCTCTACCATGCATCGTGGATGCCATCGCGTGGGGGAGGGTGATGCAATACGAAAGACATTTTTTGGGGACGCCTAATAAAGTACTATTGAAAAAGAAAGGAAGGAAAAGAAGAAAAATAATAAAACTACACAAGAGTAGCTATCTCAAAGGGAGTGATACCGTATTAATTAAAAGGATATTAATAATGTATCGTAGAGGGTGGCACGTTCCCTCCTTCTTGGGCCTCCGAAAAGGGAGAAAAGGGATGCGTGCTTACGCATTTCCGTTTGACTGTCGGGCTTATTTCGGCGTAAATCTCTCGCGCTATGACGTACGAGAGACAAGGAGAGAGAAACTCGTGACTCGACTTCAAGTGGGCTTCCTCGGTACGTAAATAATTCTGGAGTATCCCGTGATTCGCGAGAGGGTGGTTTACCGTCGTCGAGGTTCAGGTTGGGGTTGGGCTACGTCGGCCACGTAACGGACCCTTTCCGCGTGCATATGGATGACGCACAAACCTGGGGAGAGACAATCCCTTGAAACTGATGGACCCCAGCCGAACGCTGACGACAGCGACTAATCCTTCACAAAGGACAATCGCTCTATAATGTCTCTATTATCTTATCGCTCATATTTATTGCAATTAATACCTGAGCGACTCGCATTGTTTTTCGGGAACGCGATCCAATAATAACTCGTGTTAAAATTGGAAGGTCTCTCGCGGAGGAGGGGTCGGGAGAGGGATGGCAACATCAACCTGGAAGCCCCCTATTCTTTATTCTTTTTTCTTTATTCTCAAGTACACCCCTTACCTCTACGAAACGTCCTGACGTGGGTGATACTTGCAGATATCTTGGGTCTGAGCGTGGGGTAATAAATTAATGGGGCGAGACAGAGGGCCGATTTCAAGGGACGCAAAATCAGAAAGCGTAAAGAAGCGTCGCTGTGACGCGCTGCACGTAGTCAGACACAGTGTGTACCGTGTACAGAGGGGTTGAAGACTCGTGCGTGACAGTCGAACCGTTGGCAATCAATAATCCTTCTTATTTCTTCCCACCCCTATAACCATCCCGGCTCGAGGATGGAGGGGGTGGGCTGTCGTGTTATCTAACAATTTATCCGTGCTTTTTTTGCCCAGCGTGATTAGGTGTACAGCCAATATCCATAATAACGAGGAGAGGCCCGCGGCCTCTACGGCAAATGCGACAGTCCAGATACCACCCTTGGATCGCAACCCCCAACCCCTGGCAGACCTAAACTTTAGTACGTTAACTGACTAACTGGAGTATAAGCAGATACCCTAACTATTCTGCATGAAAAAAAAAATTATTTATTACGTGCGCCCTATAGTCGCTGCCATATCGATCCCCTGTGTGCGCAAGGGGTAGTTTTCGCATACGATTTTAAATAAATTTTTATTGAATTACCGCGATATCGGATATGGTCAATGGAATAGAGAAAGGGGGTTAAAACCACCCTCCGAAGATAACGACATGTTTACAGTCCGAACGAAGGAATTGATTGGGAGAAGAGAATCGAGAAGTAAATTTTAAGGGTAGAAAGAAAGGAAAAAATAAAAAAACGTATAATAGTCAAAGAGGGTGGAGGAGGGGGGGGATGAAGAAGAAGGGTAGAGAGTAAAGAAGAATAAGGCAGGAGGGTATAGGTTGCCAGGAGTGGGTGGAAGGGGGGGGGGGGGATGGTGCCTGATCGCCAGGCACTGCCGTGTTCGTGTCGCCCCTGCCCCAACCCCTGCTCCAGGGGCGGCACTGAATGTGGGGGAGACACAGAGGGTCTCTAATATATGCCTGCCGAGAGAGACTATAAAAATCAATACCTCAAATTACCAGGCTCTGCTTAATTTTCTTCCAGCGAGCAACTCTCTCCCTCTCTCTTTTTCTTTCTCTCTTTTTACTCCCTTCAGACCGTCCCACCCCTACGTAATACCGTCCACCCTCCATCCCCCCTCGACTCACCCTTTACTTTCTCTCTCGTTCTCTCGTTCGCCCTCTAGCCAACTTACTCTCACTCGTTTTCCTTCTTTCATCCCCCGTTACCCTCCCCCCCCGCCCCTCCACTCCCCTCCACCCCCTCCGTGCCAGCGAAACCTCCCCCTACCCTCCTCGCCGCGACTTCAGTCGCGGTTTGCACGACGCGATGCGGATTTTGCCGCATTCGCATGCATCGGCCGTTTACATACCCCGTTCTGCTACCTACCCTCTGATACGCCTGTTTACCTGTGCAGCTATCGCTCATCATCCCTTATTTCCTATAGGTACAGACACTGTTCGATACCTATATAAATCTCGTTAAATTTTTACGGAGTTGACAAAGAAATAGAAAATTCGATCGAATTCACAATTGATGGCTCGTTATTAATTATCGCGAAAACTTGGCAACCTTGTTGCCCTTTGACGGTATTTTTCCAAATTTTCTTTAAACATCCACGTTTAAGCGTCGCCTTTTCTTTGACGGTTATTAGTTTTATGACCAATGCCACCTCCGTTGGTTTACCATATTTTTGAACCCTCCTTTACGCAGGGGTAGTTAGACAGGTGCATTTGCATGTCTATACCGAGAGACACGTAGGACTTGTATATGGGAGGATTTACCAATAAGAATTAATTAGCTCGAAGGAAACGAAAATGAGATCTGGCAAGGTTGGGTTAGGAAGCGAGCGAGATTACGACTTGAACTCCAGCGGAAGGGTTGCAGCCCCCACGCTTGATTTTATTGCTCCCTTAACCACCCCCATAGCCACCCCTCTACCACTCTCCCGAGGCATCGCCTCCCTTTTCCCATTTTCCCCCTTTCCTCCCTTTTTACGTCGCGCCCACCCCTTTCTCGCTCATCCCTTATTCCCTCTTTTTTTATTATTCATTTCTCCCTCGCCAATTTTCATTCTACTTTCACAATTCTTTCATCCCTGCCTTCCAGCCGGGGTATCACCGTTTTGACCACTCTGCGGCGGAGACTCTTCTCTCTCTCTCTCTCTCTCTCATTCTAACCCCTTTACCCTCAAGCCCCGTATCGCTCTTTCTCTCACGCTCTCTCTTGGCCTTCGAGCTACTTCCGTTTTTATATTTATGACCAACTGACCCGCGCAATTGGCACCCTGAGAGCGGCTCACCCTTGGGGGATGGTCAGGGCGAATAACATTGACCCACTGAAGGACACCGACCTTCGACCTTGTTAGTACAGACCTTTTCTGCAGCGCGAAAACTTACGGAAACGTCGCAGAGAATTTTTCGCTTATTTCTTCAATTATTATCACGATATTCCCTAACCCGAGCAATGCATTCTCGTTAGATTAATGGAGGTATCACGATTGGCTGTCATCGGTAATTTCGATAATTAATTCCTATCAAAAATTAATTTTCTAATAATCATATACGCGTCTGATGAATTTTTTTTCCCTTTATCTACGTAAACGTGGGTTTTCAAATCTTCTCCGTTAATCAAGCAATTCTATTATTGCCATTTGCGGCATACACTTCACTTACGAGATACTCGCGTGTCCTGTCTTACTATCGTTATCGTCCGCTTCTGTAATTCGTGTAATTAATTAAGATTACTAATCACTCATTAATTTGTATCACGAAAATCCTACTTTCACAAGTATACTTACGTGAACATAAATTGAATAAAATTACTTCAACATAATAGTCTAATATGTATCCGCCCCCCCCACCCCTCCCCCCCTCGAAAAACAGTAGCCCCTTAAAGTCGGTCAGTTCCCGAGGTAAATATAACACGACAAGATAACGCATGTGCTACCCTACACGAAACTCGCGTGTTCCGTCTCAATGTCGTCCAAATATATTTTTCCATAATTCATATAATTCACGTGAATACCTGATCACTAGTGATCAGTCATTACTTACTCACGGAGTCTATTTTAAAAAAAAACTACTGTACACCAATTTTACTTAATTTTCCCTAATCTAATCGAAATTTTTTTCCCTAATATATCACTTCTTCCGAAAATTATTAATTTCACCATATATCAGCTAACGTCATACGCGAAACACATGACGCATAACCCATAAGACAACTTTAAGCCTACGAACTCGCGTGTCACTTGAATCGTGGCTGCTCGATCCTCCCTACTTTCTTATCCGCACCCTAATTCCCTCGCACGCTTCACGCACACGCACACGCACACGCACACGCACACGCACACGCGCAAGCCCAAAGATCGGATATCGCACGCACGTGGCTCTCTTACGCAATTCCGTACACGCACGTTAAATACGCGTACACATAAAATATACATATGTGTACGAAGCACAGCGGCAGTCACGCCAGGAAGGTTCGATACAAAAGGCCCTCCACCCCTCCGCCCCTCCCACTTCCTTTCATTGGATCAACCGAGAAAGAAAGAAGAAAAGGAACGAGAAATTCACCCTTATGCCTACTTGCTCTTGGTCTGACGAATAAAAAAAAAAAGATGGAAAATAAATTTCATTTCCTAAGCACTTTTTCTCCTTCTGACGGTATAACTTAATAAAGTAAAATTATGGCACTGAGATTTGGCTGTCTTTTGAATACGGGAGAAATTTTGCATGAATCGTTTTTCGGTACTTTCCCCTTATTTCTAAAGAAAATTGTTTAGTAAATTATCGAGAAAAAACATTTTGAAAAAATAAAATTCTCTTATATTTACTCAATACGAAAAATCGTAATTTTCATCCAAATATGCTTTGTGATTGTAACGAGCTTTTTTATCGGCTGCAATATCTTACTAAGCTAATGAGCAATGACGTTCTAATTAGCAGGGCGATAAACTATAAAGCAGGTATTAAAGAAATGTACTATAGCAAACCCGTACGAAAGGAAACGAACTATAGTTATAGTATAGAGAAAAGAGGCTTATGTATGTGTACATATGTATATCTATATTCAAAGGGCCAGAGAAGCACGTGGCGTACAGTGTCTCACGTGTGTGGTCGTGTCTAATTAGTAAATGGGCACGAAGGCGTCTAATTGCAGGCGTTCAAGCGGAGGCACGCGCAGGGCCGTACCGAAAGGGGCCGGCGGGCGTCGGCGGGCGTCGGCGGGCGTCGGCGGGCGTCGGCAGCACGTCAAAATAATGACGGGTTAATAAAGTCCGGTCCGGCCCGGGCCCGTAGGATTTCTCTCTTTTTTCTTCTTTCTTCTCCATTATGGTAATAAGAAGGAAGAGAAGGAGAAGGAACTCAAGAAACACGTACTAAACGAGGCTCCATTCACTCTTGTTAGACAGTGACTTCTGTACCTGTCTGTACATACGTCCGTCAGTCACATATTTCATCAGAAGAACAGATTACCCCCACCACCGCAAAGCCACTCGATAAAAATACAGAAACAAAGGAAATTTTAACATGCACTACAGTCTCGTGCAAAAATATTCCCTATGTATATGTACTGTAAAGAAAGAAGAAAAGAGAGAGAAAGACAGAGAGAGAGAGAGAGAGAGAGAGAGAGAATCGTAAATGGTATAGATAGACAGTGGCCGGTATAGAAGGAAACTGCCAAGCAGAACTGACCACCGACAGATTGCGCTGGTCATGGTCGCCCCACGATAAAACACCCGTTTCCTCGCTATCCCTCCTGAGGAAGGGGGAACTGTGAGGGAAGGGGGCAGGGGGAGACGGGTCGGGAGGGGAGTCAACGGTCTCCTAACTGAATAGGGCTGACCCGAGAAAAGAGGGAAAACCGGCACGAGGTCCGAGAGCGAAAGTTACCCTGTGATAAATTGATAGTGGACGGCAGCCGCCAGCAGTAGCAGCCACGCGCCACCGACAGGACCCGAAGGCCCCTCTCCTTCGCTCCCCTCCTCCTCCTTCTCCCCTATTTATTCCTTTTTGCTTTCTTTCCTTTATTATTTTTTATTCTCTTTCACTTTTATTCGATCCTCGTTCTCTCTTTATCAGCTGCACTTTTATCGCGGACATCATGAATTTCCATGTCGGACCACGACACGAGATTGGGGCATTTTCCACTGGCAGTCAAGAAAATTGCGTAGCACGGTTAACCTTGTTTGGGGGAAGGGGGGAGGGGTGGCCAGGATAATGTTAATGAGTCCAACAGTCTGACGATGAGGATTAAATTGTTCTGGGGGCAATGGCCCAGGGAGGGGAGGGGTCGAAAAAAATAGCGTGATTTTGGTGTTAAAATGAATACATTCAAGATAATTAATGAGATATTTGCAGTATGCGCAAATGTACTTTGAAAATACTAGGGGTTTTTAGCGGGGGGAGAGGGGGGGGGGGGGTTATTTAGTTTTTTTTCTTTCTGACGTTGAAAACTTGTTCCTTGTTGCATGCAGATAATAAGCATTTATTAAACTGTAATTGTATTGCATATACTTAATTAGAGTGTGTTCATCCTTATGTTAAATATATATATATATGAAATGTCAAGCGCAAGCGAATACTCGGTCTAATTGAAAAGCTGTAATTAAAGAAGCAAACTCCAAGGACTACGTGTAGATGGTAATAAATGCTATAGTCACAGTTGAAATAGGACGTTGTTGATCAGACAACACGCGAAGCTCCTTTGGCAATCACATTTCTAGCATTATATCAATGGCAGCGGCATATATTATTTTCAAGACAATAAATCATATTAGCTCGGGTCGTGCTAGGCTCATTGTTCACTGAACTTCGTAAACTTCAAATATGAAATCGAAGTAAAATTAAAGAAAAAAGCAACGGCGGCGAAAGATCGTGAAAATTTGATTGGTGTGATCGATATCGTTTTTCCTTCTTGCGAAATTGACTTCTTAGCCCTCTCATCCCCTCTGAACCCCCCACTCGCCAAGAACCAGAGCAGCTTGATAAGACCAAGAAGACGTATCGCCTGGCTATTGATTACGAATGTATTACTTAGTCCGACACGAAACTCCTCGTTTATACCGAGAGATTTCTAGCAGAGATTGCACCCTTTGAGGGTGATCTTCCTCTACAGGGTGCTATATACACCTTATAGACCGGGAGGGGGCGGCACGAAAGGAGATTGCTCGATCCGATCGAGTGCTAACGTACTGGAGACTCATTTTTATTTTTATTTTCAATGTCAAAAGAAAAAAAAAGCAATTCTCTTTTCCAATTACATCATACGGATTGTCTCTAATATTTATTTCACGTGTGACTAGTGGGAATCCCTTATACAGTGCGATGCAATCGTATGGCAGCTGTCAACTCTGACGTCTAACTCGTGCATCTCCGGTAGGTATACAAGATTTGTATATATTATTGTAAAAAGACGTTATAGTATACACGCGTATAAAGTCGGTGCATTTATTACAGATCAATATTCCATAATGGGTGCGAGAGGCGGGGGGATCTGATCGATCGAAGAAAATTAATAGTCACAAATTACAATAAGATATTGCGCAATGGCTAAGTCACTCGATGGTTAAAAATAGAAATGTCCTGATCTCAGAAAACATAAAAAAAAAAGAAAAACTGACAGAAGCCTAATGCGTAAAGCAAAAAACGAAAAATTGAACTTTTTATATAAACATATAAAAAATAATGATCCGACGTCTAATTTAACGAAGCACGCAAGTCCGATGCTAATTTCTTGAAAATCCAATGGCAAGCTCAGTTGCGTATCAGTCGCCCAAGAAAAAACGACCAATAGCTAAACGAGAGGCAGTAAAAAAAAAGTTAATTTTTAAGAATCGCTAATATTCCTGAAATCGAAGGGAACGCACATAGCTAGAATAGCAGGTTAAATTTCCATATTACCAACAGCATCTTAACCTCATTAAACAACGTCAAACCTTCAAACTGTAAAACGGATGGAGGACATCGATGCTATCTAGCTACTGTATACACCCTGACTAATATAGTATAGTATAGTACGCCCATGCCATAACCATAGGAACTATCCAGCTAGCCAGGCAGTACAATGCGCACTCTAACGAGTATGTATATATGTGTGTACATATATGTATACCACGCAAGCATTCAGCTACGTAAGAAGACACACATACACAGACACGTATGTAAATTGGAGACGTTCCACACACGCAAATTGATAACAGCAACGATAGGCCGTCCATAACGCTACGGTAAGATAATGTCCGCATAAGGGTGGCGGTCGGCAGTATGGCGTTGGGGGATGGTCCGAAGCTAAAGGGTCGTTTGGTAAAGCTCAAGGGTCGCCGGCACACGACAGGTGAACAGTATCGAAGGTCCGTCGAGGTACCTTCAATGGAAACAGTATCCCCCGGTCCAGAGATGGTTAGGATGCTGCCGTGCTAAGACGAAGGGGTTGATTGCCTGAGGAGGTCCAAAGGGTGTCCGAGGATGTCCGAGGATGTCCAAGGATGTCCCAGGGTGTCCAAGGGTGTCCAAGGGTGTCCAAGGGTGTGCACCACTACGAGTATACGGAAGGGTGTGGGCACGTATACGTAGGTATAGGCAACTACGAGTTACCGAGAGCCTTGGCTCCTTCACGAGAAACGTCGGCGGACGACCGCGAGGGTGGTAAAACGGCCTGGGCTCGAAGGGGTCGGTGGTGGCGGGGGCGGGGGCGGGGGCGGGGGCGAGGAGGAGAATACGGAAAGCACACAGCCTGGTTGCGGTTCTGTGTTCCTAGATAGGGTTGCTGTCCTTCCTGGTTTCGTCCTTCGAACGTAGGGGGGACGTATCTGTTGCTGCCCTCTACGCAGACCTCCAATTCCTTTAAGGTCCAAGGGTGGTCCGCCCACTTTGCACCCTCTAAGGTCCGCGATCTTCTATTCTGTAAAGCAGCCCTTGGTCGGCGTTCTGGCACTTCCGTAATTGTGTAAGTACCTGCGGATGGGTACGTGTGTGTACTTGGCCTCTATCTGGATTGATCTAGCGGGTGGTGTGGTATTATCGATGGACGTGAGAAATGTACCTCGGGCATTGACGCACAAACGGAGAAACCTTCGCCCGCTCATTTATTTTCAACGCGAAACACGAAAGCTCGGTATAACGGGTGAGCCGATTACGAAGGGTTGATTTAGTGCTGCTGTCGACTGGTATTCGTTTATTATGAGGCACGAGTGGAGAATTTTTTTGGTGAAATATTTACTGTGATTGGACCGCTTAATTTTTTTTTGAATACTTTAATTGCGGTAGTACTGTAATTGCAATTTATTTATTAGATTAGGTCGCACCGATAGGGATTCAAGCACCGTCGGTGGGCACTTGGTCTCGTTGGTCGTTCGAGATTAGTCAGGGCATCGAGGGAAAGTGACTGGTATAATTTAGCCGTTTTGTAAGGGTTGATATTATACGGACTATTTATTCTGCGTAAGGAACTTGTTCTATGATATTTACAAATCACAGTGTTTCCTACGTACTGGACGAAACGCCCTGTTGTTAAATATTAGCGGGGTAACTATTGCATAAATAATAATTGAGCAATCAATCTGGCGATTGATCATTTATTAGAAAACCTTTAGAAACTATAGTCATGGGCATAATCACACGTAGGAAGTTACGTATGAGAAAAAAAATGTTTATCGGTCACCCAAGTCATCCCTTACAAAAGGGATGAATGAAAGACAACATAGTGACGGTAAGACCGAATTAAAAAAGAAGACATAACGTCATTATTAGACACAAAGAAGTGTGGTCCGGTAAGGGTAGTACACCCGTTAAGTAAGGGATGTATGGCGGAGGGTCTATCGGGCAAGGAAGTAAGGAACTGGATGTTCGCATGTGCGAGTAGCGATGGTGGTCCAACGCACACAACAACCCCTAGAAATCTCACGACGAATACACACATATGAGGGTGGCGCACAATAATTACTATAGGTAGTAAGGAGACCCAAGGGGTGGCTTGCTTGGCCGGCAATCGATACACACACGCACGATACACGCACACTCGTCCAGGACGGGCACACGCACCCGTTTACATAAGTGAAGCTCCTTGGCCACCCCTGTACAGTCAAGGGGGTGGATGGGCGGCTGGGAGGGGGGAGGGGGTGGTGTACCACGACCGCCACCATCGGCAGCAGCAGTAGTAGAAGCAGCATGAGGCAGTCAGGCAACCCCCCTAGTTCGTTGCGCACCCCCGCAGCAGCCACCCTGCCCGAGCGTTTCTAATTTGCATTCCCCTCCTTTGCCACCCCCACCCTTCAAGAATCCGTTGTCCGTCTTGCGAGCTTTCACGCACACGCACACGCACCTTGATGCTCTCTCTCTCTCTCTCTCTCGCTCGCTCATCCTCAACCTCATCCCTTGGTCTTGTCACCCTCTCCTATTCTCTCGCACTATATATGTTGATCTCTCTCTCGCTCCCTCCCTCACTGTCTTTACCAACTTCTCTCCGTCTCCTTCGCCATCTTCGGCTCTTAGTCCTCTTCCTCCTCTCTCGTGGTCCTTCGCCGTGTGTTACTATACCACCACTGGTATTACCTACCCCTTGATTCGTCCCTCCTTCGGCCCCCGTGCGACCCCTCGCCGCCGCCCCCCTCCCCCGCTCTCCACCCACTCACCCTTAGCGAGAGGACCTCGCGACGTACGCACGTGAGCACGATACAAAGACCACCCTTAACTTCGGCCCCGAGTAAGACGGCCACGGGGCGAGTACGGTCCAGGGCCGTATCACCCCCTTGCTTTATCAAGAACTCGCTACCACCCTCTTGGCAACCTGCAAAATATATCCCTACGAAACCACCCTCCAACGAAACACGTACTCAACCCTCTTTTTGGATAACCTACAATCTTGCTCCCTTGCCTGCTACTTGCCGGTACCCACCCCTCGGGAATTTCGATCTTAACAATTTTCGGATGGCCGCGGAATGTAGCCGGACGCGATTTTATTAAATTGTCAAAATTTTTATTTTCCGAGCGATTTTTGTTTTTCATCCCTTAACCAAAAAAATTCAGTATCCGATTCGCTCGATATCGGATATACGTCACGCAGTCTTACACGTGCGCGCACTTGCAGTTTTCATGGGAATCCGCCTGGGTGAGTGCAGCTTGCAGTAGGGCGATCTTAAAGCGGCGTTAACGTTAAAGGCAGAGGGTTGCTTCGTGTTAGCAACCCCTTTCACATTCACCATCTTCTATCTCTTCTCTCTTGCACCTTTCTCGCTCCCCGCCACATACGTCTAAGAGAATGGCCAACACATTCCTATCGCTCGCAAGATTCATCCCCGAGTGCAGATCGTTCACACTGAACGATCAGCATTGCGAGCGAACTGTTATCGTTACTATCATAACGCTGTCTTGATAATTTCGTTATATCACTTGATTATCAGTTATCCCATGAATTATGTACAGTCGATCGAGAAAAAAAAAATCTTCACCAAATGCACTTATTGCCACGTGATACTTTCCCATGATGCACCATTCCCCATTATCACTTGCATTATATCGCGCTTAATCGTGTAAGCGAATATTCATTAATGACACGGCATATATCTGATTGTGAATAGCAATACCCACCTAAACATATAGTTACTATGATGAGCTCAGCATTCCACCTTCTGCGCCAGGCCACCCTACGCGTACGCTGTGGATAAATGAAAATGCGAATAAAAGCCAAAAAATTAAGGATGCACCAGGGTGAGGTAGAGATTAAAAAAAAAAGTTAAAAGATATTAAAACAAAAAATCAAGACCAGGACAAAGAAAGTAGAGAAAAAAATCGATGAGTGAAAGTCTTTCGGGGGGTTAAGGGTGGGTCGCACGCATAATTCCTCGTGCGTTCTAAGTAAGCACGGGGGGGGGGACGGCGTAGGGTGGCAGCAGATCGGAGCTGCCTGAAAAGGTGGCAGCGGTGGCGATAGTGGTGGTGGCGGTGGTGGGTAAGGGTTGCGAGCATCACTCATCAGTGGCGGCCATATTGCGAGCCGGGGCGCCCCCCAACCCCAAGCTCCAGAGCCCTGATAATTCCCCACCCCAGAGTCACCCCTCCAGCCCAGCCGAGTGTCTTAGTCTTACTGGTTTCTTCTCCTTTTCTCCCTTCTTCCAGCAGGCTTCTTCTTCTTCTTCTTCTTATTTGAAGCCCTGGCGCGCGGTGCCCGGGCTGCTTAATGAGAACACCCCACCATCCTCTCTCTCTCTCTCTCTCTCTCTCTCTCTCTATGAATACATGCGCCTCTCTCGCTCCCTCGCTCAACCTATATAGCTCCTGGGTAGAAGCGACTCTGCCCCCTCCCCGGCCCTCTCTCACCCCCCAGCCGGTACGAGTGGCAACGAGTGCACGACAGCGAGTGCGAGTGCGAGTGCGAGGGGATGAGACTCGCGAGTGGGACAGGGATGGAAAGTAGAGGGTGAAGAAGGTGGAATGAAAGGAGAGCGAAGCACCCCTACGCCGAGGCACACACGCGAGACACTTTAGAGTTTTGGTATTGATTAGCGAAAAATTAACGGCCTGCCTTCTCCTCTTCTCTCTGCCATTCGAGACTCTGCCTGCCAGCCTGCTTACTTGGGTGGCTGGCTGACTGGATGGCTGGCTGGCTGGATGGCTGGCTGGCTGGCAGTTCCTTACCCTCTCCTTAACGTTCTTCCCGTTCTACGCTCTCGCTCACTCTTTTTCTCTCTCCCTGTTTCCCTTCCTTAGCCTCCTCCCCTCCCTTCCCAACCTCGGTCCGTCGCTTTACTTCGCGTTACTTTACTTTACTTGCTTTCCTTAGGCCGCGTTTTCAACCCCAGCCCAACCAACCAACCTACCAACCTACCACCCTCAAACCTACCACCTACCCATCCACCAACACCCAGAGAACTGCGCTGGGATTTCTTTAACGATCGATAGACAGCCTCGAACTTGCATGCTAAATACGCTCCCCCTCCCCCCCAGCCCCCCAGCCCCCCCCTTCAACTCATACACGCCCTACGGCGCTTTCCTATTTTATCCGGACTTTCTTATTTCTCTCGTCTCTTATTACTACCCATCCATTCTCTGTACCTTCATCCCCTATTCGTTCTTCGCTTTCATCGATACTCGCCGGCCATCCCGTTTCGCAAACTGCAGCCCTTCGACTGCATTCTAATGCACGCACGCGGTGTGCATTTTCGTACCGCGCTGTTTCCGTATGCACGAAAAGCCCATCTTGCAAGACTTGAGTCCCACGAGGGTCGTCGGACCGGGTGCGTTAATTGAACGGGACTTAATAGAGAGCAAAAAGAAAAAAGCACAGCCTTTGATGTCTCGCATCGAGCACATCACTTTTCTACATTTCCAGCGTGCTTATTGCACCTGCACACGCGCACCGCAGGTCAGCCCGAAGTCGATGTTATCGTATATGTGTTATCGTCGATAAAGTCACCCTACGCGGTTGCGTCACTAATGCAATTTATATGTATGAAAATTAATCTACCCCATTGTCAATGGCCACGCGTGCTAAACGCATTATTCGTTACGTTCTCGATTTCAGTTTTTTTCTTTTTTCTTTTTTTCTTATCGCGATTAATCTTATCTCCATGCACGCACGGGCGCACTCGTGATACGAGTGTCTAAAACTTTTTCAAAAATGTTCTCTGCAACGCTGTGATTTCCCTGGCAATTATCAATTAATAAGGATTTTCGGAAGGAATTGGCGCGCAGCTGAATTTTCCTTTGATGTCACGTAGCCGTTTAAACGTTGGTCGGGCAACCATAATTAAGAGGAACAGGATTTTACTCCTAAAGTAAGAGAAACCTGATTTCCTTGCGTGGAAACGTTGATACGTGTGTAAGTAAGTAGATAGTAGATGCCACCTATTCGATCTATGTAACTTATTTCTCGACCCGCTTTATTTCGCGTCCAGTTGCGCCTCTATACATATATAGTTGACTGTAGGTACCTTAGATTCTCTGTACCTGATAATGTAATTATTATGAGCGCTCGTCATTATTACGTAATAACAATTAAGGAAATTATCATAATTTTGTCATTCGGCATCCCTCAGCTAATCAAGTGCAATTTTGTATGAATAAAAATGAGGATTGATTGGATAAATCAAAAATAACAAAACTTTATTATCTATGATATATATATATATGTATATATGTATATGTATGTATGTATAGGTCTGTTGCGTAATTAAGGGTACGTTATTTTTCGATTTAACTCGCAAATCAATTGGCAACAAAAATAAAAAAATTTTGCAAAATTTTAACACGCGTTATCCCGCCCTGGTAATTATTTGTCATTTTTGTAGGAATAAAAATATGGATCGATCGGAAGAATAAAAAATTGCAAAACGGTGTCATCGTCTCTCTACGATATATCTACGCGTTACACAATTAAGAGCATGTTATCTTATGGTTTGATTCACAAATGCTCGAAAGTGTTAACACGCGTCGCGAGGCTGTCGGCCCGTGGAAAACTTTAGCATTTAAAGTTTGGCCGTTTAAAGTTAGGGAATAATGTAATCGACGAGCCATCCTTACCGACACTGGGAAGCCTCCTTTGATCCCGTATTTATATATATATATATCACGCGTGATAACTCCAAAAACCGAAACTTAAATCAAATCGTTGAAAACGCGTCGCGACGCTCCCTCAACTTTCTCATGTACAATTATTCGCTAGACAGACTCACTCGAATTTGTATCCATTTTTTTTTCGTGTTTTTATTTTTAATTCTTCCTCCAATCTGTGCTCCCCCACCTCCAACGATATCCAAGAAGCAGACATTATATCTATATACGCTTAAACGTTCCTGTGCCTTTTTTTGCTAATTTTTTTTTTTTTTTTTTTTAAGGAATTCGTAAGACGAGGAAATTTCTCATTGTCGACGCCAAGAACGATATCGTGATGGAGGACGATTGAACTGTGGTACAATTAAACCTGAACGAAGGACTTAATCGGGCTTGCACGATGATAACGAGATGGAAATTTTATGCTGGCAGCCCTGTTGTTTCCTCACTATATTTCGCTCTACACGCCAAATACAGTTTGCAGTCTGGTACGAGACACGCTCGAGTACTTTCGCTAATAGAGGAAGGAAGAAGGACCGGTGCGTACTTGAGATTTGCAAAAGCGTGACTGTAGCTGCGCCTTGAGTCGGCTGGAGGTGAAGATTTTGAGAGGGGGCAAGAAAAATTAGTCGATTCGTTAAGTTACGAGGGGGCGGGGGGGGGCTGTGCTCAAGTTTAATTTTGACTACATTCAATTTTCTAGAGGATGGATAACTTGTTATTATTTTCGTCGAACCCGAAACCACGGAAATGCTAAATGCACGTTTGTGGGAAACAAACTGGTAACTATGGAAACCTTATTGGATTATGATAAAACGCTCGGCCTAGATGAAGACTCCGTAAGTATATCGCTTTCCAATCTATCTCGGTATCGTCGGATATGATGTCGAATGGTATCGTGTCACGTGGTGGCTGTCAGCGCGAATCCCGACCCCGAAGGAATTTATATCTATCGGTAAATTGACGTGCGATTGATTTAGACTTTCGTGGCTAGACAGACGCGTGCGTCTACAATGGGACGCGATTGCTATTCGCAAATAGACAAGTCATTAGGGATTATCCGAAATATACAAGAAATTCAATTTCCCCAGCATCCGCATACGTTAACGGAATAGAGTTTCGAGGAAATTTGGAAAATCCCTCGATATAAATTTTTAAATATTTAAACAAACGAGGACAGACTCGCCCGTGCAATTGCATAGATCAAAGGTTTCGTCGCGCTAGACAATTTTAAAATCCAAATCGGACGGTCTCGTACTTGGAAATCTCGATTGATACGTCGCCGAGTATTTTCCTATGGGCAGCAGACTCGAAGGGAGAGATCGAGCCGTCGACAGATTATGGGGACGAGCGATCTCATCTGCTCTGCCAAGTGCAAGAGGCAGAGCTCAAAGAGCCCGAAAAGCCGTGAGAGCCTACAAAAAATGGGTAAAAAAAGCAAACGAGCAAAAAGAATAGAAAGAGGAAAGACATAGCAGAAATTTGCAGGTATACGAGAGAAACCGCGAGAGTAAAGGATAAGATGTAGAAAAAGCCAAAATGGTCCAGCGTACCGAGAATCCTCGGTTCTCAGTGGTAAGACTGGCAAAGAGGGTGGAAAGCGAAGCGGAGGGTGGCGGCCGAGCAGGAGGGCGGCGAGCGCGCGGGGTGGCGGCGGCAGGTCGTTATTTTTGTGCCTGCCTCGTCTTTAATTTCTCCCCACCGCGGCGACGCGGACGTCGCGACGCCCCAGAGAGAACGAGGAACGTCGGAGCTGGAGGAGGAGAAGGTAGACACCAAGAAAAAGATGGAGTCCACCGGAGCAGCCCGAAGGAGAGATGCGAGGAGTCTGATGCTTAAGAGAAAGAGCCAGCTGGAATGCCAGCACCGAGAGAGGGATGCCGATGAGCAGGACCAAGGGGAACGGGGGGGAGGGAGAGAGGGAGAGACAGAGAGAGAGAGAGCCACGGGAGAGCCGTGTGCGGTTGTCTTAGTTCGTATGCATATCTCAGTGCCTCACATATTGATTCAGGGCGTCATTACGCGTCTTAGCTCGGCCCAGTCGAGTCCGCCGTTCCTCTTCTCTCCTCTCTCCTTCGTTCTCTCTCTCTCTCTCTCTCCCTCTCTCCCTCTCTCTATCCACTAGCTTTCTCCTGCTCTCTTCTTCCTCCAGAGTTTCTACGGTTCCTTGGCTTGGCTTTCTCTGTTGCCTCTCTAGGACCACCAGCCACCATCCTCATCTTGAACAGCAGCAACCACCCCCCCCCCCCCCCCCCCCTCGACGACCTATCCTTACCACTCGCTTACCACTAGTTCCTCTATCCAATGGTTGAGGGACCGAACGGCCAGCCGACCGGTCGACCGACCAACCCTTACAGCCTTCAACCCCTTAACCCCCTACGAACCACTTTGTATATGTCTGCACCTTAGATACGTCGACTATAGCTATAGTGTTAACTGTCCATTCGCTGAATCTGTACGCTGCGCTTTCTACCCAAGATATATCTGAGAGGTGGTCCGTTTTGAAGATGCGGCTATCCGATACTTTTGCACTTGTGTTATCGTTTGTGAATAGCGAATGCAGGTTCTTTCGCAGTGCAGGTCAGTTTTTTTTTGAAGATTAATGGTTCGTCTATTGTAATTGATTTTTTGGGAATTATTGTCGTTGCTCTTCGTTCCATACAAGAAGATTACGATATAGCTTTCATTGCTTCTGTTGTAGTTAATTCTTCGGCTGTTCAAACGATACGCGGTGCGCATTAGTTTTTGCTTAAAGTGCTGCCATCTTTACGGTATGCTCTAAACTTTTACTGTGAAATGTTACTTAAAGCAGCTCGAAACACAGTCGGGAAGTTAACGCGGGAAAATAAAAATTTATATGTTTATATGCCTAAAAAATTGCTCCTTGAATACTTCATATTTTTCCGATGCTTTAAAAAAAAATAATAATTGCGGAGCAATATGTAGCAAATCGAAAGCAATTAATTCATCAAGAAAATCATATGAAAATCTGCTTGATTATTTGGAATTTCAATAAAAATACAAATTTTTTGTTTCAATGAATATTTATTAATTATTACGTGGTAGCAGCGGAACAATATTACGGAAACATATGGCGCATTTAAGAAGCAATTTTTGATGCATTATAAACATATACATTTTTATTTTCCCGCGCTAACTTCCCGACAGTGCTCGAAACATGTATTCGTCGGCTGAAGAGGTAAAGTAGACTAAGGATCTGGGATCTGGTACCACGCGAGTCTAGATATCGGGAACAATGCCTCACATAGATATACATCTTACACGTCAGAATCGTTAAGCACAGAATAAACGGGCATGTCTAGTATATTTATATTCAGTCACGGATATTAGGACTAGCTTATCTTAAATCGTTAACCGCAGACAAATGGATCAGGCATTCCCGCGTCTTCTGATGCCATATTTTGACAGACTGACCCATTGTCGAAGGTGCCGCCACCTGTGATTCGAAGCAGCTGTTACTACATTATACGATAGTATCTCAGTCGGTAACTCGATCTACAACTGTAGATCTGCAGTTGTTGGTAACGTCTAGACTCATCCGACACAAAGCACGTAGAGATTTATCTTCGGTCCACTGTTAGGACCAACTGGCAATATCTAGAGATGGACGGCGGTCACAATAATAAAGTAAACCCAAAGACTATCGATTCGTATGAAAATTTTCCATGTCGTTTGCAAGTCTCACCGAAGACGTTGTTGCCGAGAAGCGGAAGCAACAATAAAATGTTTACACGGAAAAAAGAGCGGCATGTTTCTGTCAAGTGCACCGACGGTTGTATCGGCAGGCGCTAAAGGCCCTGCTAAATGATCAATTCGCAAAATCATTTTTATTGACAGTGTCCAGAAGATCCGTAAGTACCAGGATTATAATGTAATATAGTTGCGCGAGTGACTAATTTTCCTCCTTGTGACCCCTTGACTATAAAGACGTCACTGTTATTGCTATTATTATTGGATTGGAGGTAATAAACAGTTGATTCCGAAACTATAGATATAAAAAGCGTACTAGATACTGTCCAAGGTCTACCCGTACGCATAAGAATTAGTCATGTAGAATTATTTAGACGCAATAATAACTTATTCATCTCAGCATCACTTACGTGAAAGATTTAAGGATACAAAAATCAACAATTCTACAAGTACATTTTTTTCCTGTTTCCGCCTGAGCCTCCTGCGCGCGCACACACGGTCACGACGCTGCTTCTCTTTTTCTTCGCACCTTATTTATCCAGAAAAAGACACAAGCTGGACGTGCAAATATTATGTCGGCATAGTTAAATGACCATTTAACACGAAGCATACCTATGATTATTTATAAACATAATTTTTACTTTACAACGATCAAGCGACCGGTCGATTGTACGTTTAGTGTTAAAATCTGCATATAGTCGCACAGCTCAATTACTGGGTTGTCGAATTGCGGTTCCTCGTACAATAGAGTTTTTTGAAATTTGGAAAACTATGTATTCTTTATTCTTTTAAATCTTTTCTAGTTATCGGTACAATCGGTTTTAATGTTCGATGGTCATGCAAAATGAAGATCGACCAATGGCAGTGATTTCCTTGTAGTCAAGTTCCACGTATTTTTATTGTCATTTCCTTCTGACTCAGCTGTTATTGTTCGACTTGAGAAGTAATGGAAAATCTGCAAGATGCAAAATTCGCATTTATTCACGCTCGACTCTTGGCTCACGCTTCGTTTTAACATGGACGTTTACGTTTTGCAACTTGACGATGGTCATCGTGAAACTTTGCCTTGCGCCGCACCGACGACGCCTATGGGGAATAAAAGAAAAAGACAAACGTAAATGGCTGAAGGATAAGTGGAAATATAAATGGAAGTTCATCAAACAAATATACCGGTTAGTCCTCTGACGTAGACGACTACACGATTTTCAAGAAAATTAGCATAAACAACTTATTATTAGAGGGCTCTGTACGCGACGAGTCACAATAGACTGTATGAGAGATATTTTATTCAAATGGCACAAAAGTGGTGAAAACTTTAAATAAAAATATCCATTACCGAGAATATGGAAAAACGTAAACAATTCTTATTAAAAAATAAAATATTTTTATTTTCAACTTAAGAAAATGGTAGCAATACTAAAATAGCATAGAATTGGCAATACGTCACGGTCAGCCAATCGGATGAAACGCCAACAAAGAAAAAGAATGTTACGGTTCAACTGTTGCCTTTGGTTTTACTTACTTCCGTTTCTTCTTCTTCTTCTTCTTCTTCTTCTTCTTCTTCCCTAGAGTAAAGGGAAGGTGGTGAGTATGCGGAGACACACGAGAAGAAAATTTGCATAACCGAGATAGAAAGAAACGATAGCAACATGGAAGCAGACATAAATAAGATGATCAAAAAAAAAGGTTTTCCTAAATTTTATAAAACAACAATACCAAATCACATGCAGATACTATCTCTGTATAATTTACCGATTAAAAGCCAGAGACAAAAATTATTTTCTCTAAAAAAAAAATCAATCAAGAAACCGAGAATAAAATTTCCCGCGAAACTTGACTATTGACGTAACATGAAAAAAAATTTGATTATAAATAAAAATAAATAAATGATTATTTTTGTAAATTAAAATAATAAAAATATCATTATAATAATCTAGATTAAAAACCGTGACCGACGGTGAGCCAGCAACATCCACCGTTGTGAACGGCAGCTTAAATTCGACGAAGCGCAACGGTGACAGGACGGTTCCTTTCCACGGGAACGGTTGAGGTAGGAAGGTGGTGGTGATAGGTGCTGGAAATCGGCCCCTAGGTAGAAGGAAGGTTTCGAAGTAGCGACAGTCGCGTTCAGTCGCACTCGAGTCGCGCCGCAAGGTGAACCGGTTTAGCCGCAGTTTGCACAGTAGCTTCAATGTACAGAGTGCATGGGAATGCACCGAAGAAACCAAAGCATAATATTCCAATTCCAATTCCAATGCGTTTAAATTGCACCTCCTGGGAAGTAACGCGTCCAGGAGTAAGAATTTTGATAGAAAATAAATTGATCGTCACTCGATGAGAAACAGTCGCGCTTGTGGTCGAGCATCGTAGGCGTCCTTCTTATACGAATATTTTCATAGAGTTCGATGAGAAAAGGACGTGTTTACCACGTTTCAAAAGGACATCGCTTGGTGTGGAGACGGAAATTGTTTTTTTTTCTTTTTTCTTTTTTTTCAATAATTTTTCCCGTAGGAATTAATAATTCATTAAAATGCATGGTTCGTGCAAATCGTGAAAGTGGGATTGATGCATTTTTGATGACATACGTGACGTGAAAGGATTTTTAAATTTGTCTGGTATGTATGCGATGTATGTACATATCGCGTGCAAATAATTATACCGTAATTAGCTGCTTGTTAGATTAAGCAGTGATAATGACTTTCTGGAATCTTGGATTCCGGATATACTTTAACCGTGTTAAACAGTTGGTACAGCACACTGACGTAAAATGCCAAACGTATTTCCCACTGAACTTCAGTGAGTGTGTCGTTGAAGAAGATATTAGTAATCGTAAGTGACAGGAATACTGGTACACAGGCTGTTTGACGTATTTCTTTCATTTTTCAATTTCAGCCGCTGTAATAATATTGCACAACGTATGCATAACGCGAGAAAATAATTGAAAAAGTGTCATCAAGTAGGAAAGTTCAAAAAGAAGGGTCAGAGATCGTCATCAACGACCAATGAAGATATTAAAATTCTTTACGTAAATGAAAATTAAATATTTGCCGTTTTTTTTTTGAAGTGTTTAAACAGACTTGAATATTCCGCACGTCGTGACATCTATGACACTAAAGGGACACCTGTTAATGAACTTGCGAATTACTGGCATAATATAAAAATTATTTTCCAAATAATTGAAATGAAAGGACGACAGCAAAAGAATCACGTGTACAGATGTCATGCAAAGATTTAATTACCTTTACTGATATGATACAAAATTGAAATTTGATTTACGTCGACTTACGAATGACTTTTCGCAACCGTATATTCAGTTTCGTACAAGCGAACCTACCGGGTGCTCAATATTTATCATAACGTGGTATAACGGTTGGGCTTTCTCTTGGGACTTTCTCCCATCTTCTGGCGTCGCCGTAGTCCACCGAGAAGTGCGTTTAGCATATGACCATGTGGATAGTAATTTTTGTATTTACTTATCGGATAACTATAACCAAACGTAGATGCTGGAGATCCTGCAAATAAGACCATTTTTACACTAAACAAATTACTTAGACAAATTCAAGCAAGATCATTTTCACTTGAAAAATGTCTGCAATAAACGATGCTATGGAAATACGTATTACGTAAGGAATATGAATAGGAGCGCACGCAACATTTTAGTAAAGACCAGTGGGATTAAAAAAGTCTGCGCTTCGAAAACATTTCATAAATTTACGTTTCTCCTCGGAGTTCACACGAACCTGGATAATAATAACATCAGCGTTGAAGACCATTTCGGTACTTTCCTGACGCTTTTTTGTTTTTTAAGATCTTTAAAGAAAAGAAGGTCTCGACCCGAGCCTGTTTTATTTCCTCTACGTGGCCCACGCACGAGAGTAGAAACTTAGCGACGTAGCGCTTCTGATTTCTTGAAAAGTCACATTTTCAGCACACATTCGTATATACCCAGTGACACGCTAACCATATACAAAATATAAAGGATAAATAATAACGCTAAAAGTAATTTAGAAAAAGATCACGTGAGCGAGGAGCAGCACCAGAATCTTAAACAAATGCAATGGCACGTCGGCGCACTATACAAAAAAAAAGGAACAAAATTATCTATGAAAAAGATTCGTTCTCTCTGATCAATTTAACGTCACAGCTATTAATAGTAGAGCCGACTGATAATAAAATAATTGTGCAATTTTTCTTGAATGGTCATCAAGATAGTGACACTGAGATCACGATTGAACGTATACGTGCGGATCCCCCCCCCCCCCCCTCCATCCCCCTTTGCGACCGCAGGTCACCAAGCCACATTCAGACGCAGTGATATTAAACTAGAAAATTATTCCTGCAACCTTCCCCAGAACGATTACGCGTATCACCCGGTATAATGTCGCGATTTGATGAATTCATAATATGTGGAGCAGAAACTTAGCACAAGGCAGCTTATAACACAGTGATACAGTCTAAGTTGGTAACTTCTGACAATAACCTTCCCGTATAGGTCACAGCCGTTATAACGATACAATACAAGAATTAAAGAGTTACTGAAACACAACGAAATATATATTTGATCTGTCAATTAAAGATTTCTTTAACATTGTGCAATCAAATTCTTAAGGAACTCAAATACATTGGTGGGATTATAAAATTTTACTATTAAATCAGGCACAAAGCAGCCGTTGATTTCGCAAAAGCTAAAGCGCCTAAGGGCCCAGTTGCCTTTCTCTGGCTACCGTCATTTTTCTTTTGCTTCATTTTTTTGTCCTTCTCTTGCTTCACACTTCCACGTGTAATCACGCACTGGAAACGCGTCGAGCGATTCGCCTTATTGGCCTTCTAATTGGTTCGTTTGGTTAATATTTACTAGAGAATAGCTCCTATGACGTAAACGTAGTAATTAATGCATTCTGCCTGCGGCAACTGCAAATGGAATCGTGTCATGGATAACAATGCATTTTGATGTCACGACCCGTGTTCACTTGCTCGGATCAATTCGTTAGAAATGCATTCGCGCATACGTCAAGTAAGATGAGGATATGTGCAAGTAATTGCACAATAAGTAAATAAAGATTTTAAATCATCGTCAACTCCTTCCTTCGGCCATTGTCGAACAAGTAGGAGGATCCAACGTATCGTATGTGCATGCATACAATGCTGCGGTGCCAGTTGCTCTATCCAGTTGTCGCTCTCTTATAAACGCACGTTCGGCTGTGCAGCTGCAGCTGCAGGCTCGTTGTTACGAGACGCGTTTCACTTTCCCGAATTGCGTAACAGATGTGTTGGCGTTCGATGCGTAAAGAGTATTAAAAAAAAGAAAGAAAGAAAAAGCAGGAAGAAAAGAAATGCACGCGAACATTCGCAGAACCGTGAATTTCCTCAGAACAATCTTGATCCGCAAATAATGCAATAAAAGATATTAATAAGATTTTGTTTGCAGGAGGATGCCAGCGTTAAAATTATTTGGACGAAAATGGCTGGCAGCAACGGACGATCTTGTTTATCCAGGATTGTTCGAACTTTTCATCCGAGTAGTTTGGTAACGTAAATTGCAATATTGAAATGAATAAAAAAATATATCGTATCAATCGCATTAATGTATCGTCCCGTTTCAGGATTGTGCTGATGAGTGTAGCTTTAGCAAGATACTACGGAGAGACGTGGAATTGTCGAATGGGCGGCGAACTCGTTCGAGTATTCCTCATTGGGGAGATCGTTATTTTGGGAGTAGTGATAGTCCTAACATTCGCGATAGTCAATCACAGTGCAAGAGGATCGATCACCGATACGTACGCACGTCGTTTCGTCCAGCCACTCCTGACCGTCAAGTACCGAAACATATTTGCACAATAGCACGAAACATAAAAGCAATAGTATGTGAAGTAAGCGAGGTGACCTTCTTACAGGATACTACTAATACTACCGGAAGTGGCCTGGAACATTCTAGGAAGTCTTTGGGTCCTCAGCAAAGAAAGGGTCGAATGCAACGAAGAATCGTACACGACAGCCGTAGTGGAGGCTCTGGTACTTTTCGACTGGGTACTCATAGGACTTTCCATCCTGGGTCTGGCATTGGTCTTCGATCCTCTAGGATCCTTGGGACTTGACGAGGTCGAGGACTCCGTGGAGCATCGCAAAGTCTCGAGGATCTGGATGCGACGCTTCAAGTTCCTCTGGTGGATGCACAAGGACGAGAGCGCAAGCGAAACCTTTCAACATGTCGCTGGTGAGACATAGGTACATGCGACTGAGGTCAACACGATTAGAGACTTAACAGATCGAGTCTTCTTTACTCTGTAAATCCTTGACATTCTGACTATTTTTGTATGGTATATCGCAACGACCGTATCACACGTTTAACTGTATCTGCTAAATCTTTCATGTACAATACATGCTGTACAATGTCTGCATATGCGTGTCTTACGTGGGTCGAAAATAACGCACGGAATCGCCAAGAGCAGTGTGTTTCCTTAAAAAGTACGAATGTCTACTTCCGGAAGAATGTATTTGTGCAGTTCTGTGTAGGTGTCAAGGCTGTGCAGTCTCTGATGCCTGGGTACAGTGTCTCCGATGTTTACTTCAGTTTCATGATTCTCACAACTCTCTTCCTCCCTTTCAGGATTACTCAGTGCGCTTTTCCGTGGGACAGACCTGGTCCCATCGGACGTTATGGCGGGCTGCGTTCTGTTAAGGGTGAGACAGAAACGTGAAACCCTGGAGCTTCGGAGATTAAACATTCTAAACAGGCCTCGATACAGCGACGGTACTGAAATAATATTTATTTGAAGTAAATACATTTATTGTACAATCAGCCAATAGTGTACCGATCAGTATACTTGCAGATGCAGCTGCTATATTCGCCGACACTCCAAGCTGGATGTCCTTGGAATGGGCCAATCATTACTTGAAACTCTCTATAGCTTCGTACGGATGGCTCTTTGTACTTTACAAACATGCCTGTACTGGATGCTTTCGATTGATTCGCAGGATGACCTGCTGCGCCTGCTTCCGGTTGGTTACTCAATGACAAATCGTTGATAGTAGATTGTACTGCGAATTATCAACTCAAGTAAACGAACGATACGTCACGTTTCAGGAGAAAAAGCAATATCGTCATTGATGACAATTGCTGCTTGTGTAATCTGGCTGGTGTCAAATACTTGTCACAGCTACCGGAGGAGGACATACTGTATGCATCATTCAGAAATCATCTTTGCGAGGTTTGTCCAATCATTTTAGATAATCATTGATATCAGTTCCTTATCTTACCAAGTTATCACGATTGGTAAGATCAAATCTGGTCAAATCATTAAATGGAATGAAGGACTTGGCTGATCTTCTAAAAGATTAAGTTATGGATAAGGACGCAAGTCATATCGAATTACATACGTGTCAACAGGTTCCATTCTGCGTGATAGCCGATCACAAGACATCCAGTATAGTTATTGTTGTAAGAGGATCGATATCACTCCGTGATCTGATAACTGACATCGCAGCAGCTTCGGATTCCTTTGAGGTCGAAGGTTTGCCACCGGGCAGCATGGTGAATTTTAATATATTAATTAAAGGGTTAATTAAATTTTTCTACTTGGCATAACATAACGAGTATTTGTACAGGCGCACAGAGGAATGATAATCGGTGCAAAGGTCCTTCTCAAGCAATTGGATCAGTCGAACATTTTGGATAAAGCTTTCGAAATGTATCCGCACTACAATTTAACGTTGACAGGTACAAAAGTCAGTTATTAAAAAAAAAGAAATGTTAATTTATAAACAAAAATTAAATAAATAATTTTTATTTGCCAAAGGTCACAGCTTGGGTGCAGGACTGTCCGTACTATTAGGTCTGATGATTAGACCACGTTACCCAAATTTGAAAGTGTACGCATTTGCCACGCCAGGTAATTTTCATTCTTATTTTCAAACAATTTTCCAATAAATTTGAATATTCAATTTTTTCGAATCAATCGCAGCAGGACTTCTGAGTCGAGAGGCTGCAAGAGTTACAGAAGAATTCGTGCTGACTATTGGATTGGGTGATGATCTTGTAATGAGACTAGGTGTGGACAGCACTGAGAATTTTCGAACGTCCTTATTGATAGCTCTGCAAGCCTGTCGCTTGCCCAAGGTATAGAATTTGAGGCTTCATTTGATTATGAATAAAACGACCATGCAAAGCAAATTAATAATAGTTTTATCATTTCGACAGTACAGAGTCGTACTGAATGGTTTGGGTTATATGCTGTTTGGTGTCCCTGAGAGAGACCTGGATAGGACATGGAGGAACGGTAACACGATTAATTCGATTCCCGGACAATTGCCGCTGCTCACAGAGTCATCGCCAGTGCGACAAACAGTAATTAAATATTAATCATCGACAATCACTTGAAAAAAGGAAACACTCAAGTTTACCATTCTTTTTTTATTTTTATTTTTTTTATTTTTTATCAGGAAACAATGATATTCGAGAAGGACGTGACACGCAGAAGATACTCCAAAGTGAGACTGTACACAGCTGGTCGAATTCTTCATCTCGTTAGATGCAAACCGGTGGAGAAAGAAAAGAGGTATTTTTTGGAATCTTTAACAAATACAAGAGCGACAGGCGACAGAATTTTGAAATTTTATTTTTGGCCAATTTTAGAAAGCAACCCGCCAAGGAGCGCCAATATCAGATGCGTTGGGCCGAAGCTGAAGACTTTATGGAGCTTTCGGTAATGCCACGAATGCTCCTGGATCATTTGCCAGAAAATGTCGAGGAAGCGTTGGCGACACTGCTTCGTCAGCAAGAGAACCTACCGGTTTACCTGGACGCGTAAACAGGATTTCAGATATTCAAGAAGAAGAGGAAGGGAGGAGAAATCAGTGCTTCTGACCTTTGACCCTGTAAAGTGCACGAAAGTTATGGGGAAATTTGTCCGCCTTTGCGAGAACAATTTTATTCACGATTATCGTTACTTTGGATCTTTTTCTCTGGAGGATACAGCGCGCCTGTGCCGCGTATCCGTGCGTGTCTTTGCTGATGTTTATAACGTTAGGCTCATTACAATTTTTATACATCCTATTTATAAACATTAAACTTTTCGAAATGATCGTAAAGCATGCGCAATATATTTTATCATCGCATCCATCACCCAAATAAAAAAAAGAACTAGATGTAACTTAAAAAAGTAAATTAATGTCACAAGTTGGAAGGAAGAAACGTGAACGAAATACATATTAATTTTGAGGAATTTGTCGTTTTCGTTCATTTCACTTCCAGTTGCGTAACAACCCGACCCAACTGGCGACGATCGTTTACTAAAAATGCATATGATGCACCGCACATTTTGAAAAGCGATGGAATCTCTTTGAAAATTACAGGCGTTCAAAATTGGAGTTCAGAAAATGATAAAAAAAAACATTGATATATTAATTCATATAAGATAAAATGAACAGAAAGTTCATAGTAAAAATAGAGTATTTTAATTATTTACTGTGAAAGTAAAAAGCGTTCCCACCCGTTTTAGTAAAAACCCGTGACGGTGCCAACTGAAAGAAGTGCTTCAAAAATGTGCAACAGCCAAACTAAACCAAGCATAAATGAAAAGTACTTTCCCACGTCGAAGTTAAGGTGCTTCGACACTTTGAATCTATTCTAGGACTTAAGAGTTCCCAAGGTACACGGCAGTCGAAGGAGGGGTTTCGATAAGACCCTTTATCGGCCCCCCTGAATTTTCTTTTATTTTAATATTCTAGTAACACGACAATTTTTATATATATACTAACTTAAATATTTGTGCACCATAAATGTATATGAAAATCGTTTCGTTACTCGGCTGCGCTCTATACAAAATCACTACATAAATATCGCAAAAACTACAAAACTCAAGTATTTTTGTAAAACAAGCCAAGTTTAGCAATTTCATATTTTCATAAAGGTCCTATCAAGTAACACAAAAAGTATATGTATATGTTTTTAAAAACCTTATATCTTTTACATTATAAAAGAATAAGAATGATCTAGATAATAAACTTAAAAAAATAGGATTCAGGAGGGCCGATAAAGGGTCTTATCGAATCCCCTCCTTTGGTCAAAACACGTGGTGGTGTTAGCTCAAAAATTGAAACCACGACAACATAAACGATAAAAAAATACAATAAACAAAGCATAGAATGTTATTTTTATTTTCCACTGTGACGGTTCCAGCTTTATTGACGTATTTTACAGTCCTTCTGTATAGATGTACCATAGACATATTTCATAAGCAATCATGGCATGATGCAAATACGAAGCATACGTGAAACATTGATAAAACTTCTTTTTTTATCACACTATGAGGTAAACTTAAACAATACATACGGTAAATTTGAATGGGGCATAAATGAGATAATATTTATAATTTTTGTGATGAACATTGATGATTGATGATTTTTGTCGAATTTTCCTGCCACCATTTAATTTAGCAAGTTTCACTATCAGCTGAGCACTCGTGAGACACAGAACCCAGCTGGACTTTGCGACATCCATAGAAGTCGCTCTGGAGAGTCTTTCGGATTTCCGTAAATGAAAAAATTCAAAATCGGACGAATACGTAATATATCCTCATTACCATAAATCTCCAATGAAATTCGAAAATCGTAGATGTATACACGGCCACATTCTTTATAAGAAAACGAATAAAAATTACGTCTTTTTAAACTTAGGCGTATCGTATCATTTACAAATAATTTTACACAGTATTTGTATCTTTTTAAGAGTATTATTTTAATTAATTTATCATGGCTTCGTAGACGTAACGACTGTTTAGGCAGAAGGTATCAAGTAGAGCAAAGAAAGTCGTTCAGTTGCACGAGAAAGAAGAAGAGAAGAAAAGAAAAAAAATAGAATACGTATGTCAAGATGCATGATGCACCATGAAAAAGAAAGACTTATAGAACGTAATAATCGTCCAAGTACGTAAATGCCGCATGCCATGAAACGAACTAAAGGTCATCCAGCCGGAGGCCTTTACATAACCACGGAGGCGAAAGGTTGCCCCATCTTCGCCAGCGTCTTCTTCTTTTCTCTCGAGCATAAGGCGTCTTTGCTTTATTTTTTTAATTATTTAAAACTGACTACTGATAAGAGAGCAGCACCCACTTCGCGTGACATTGATTAATATTCACGAGTATAGCGCGAGTATGATTATCATTTCTTTTTTTTTTTTCTTTGAATGAGGACGCAAGAGGACCTTAAGGAAATAATGAATAAACGAAGGCTGATTTTTGATAAACGATTGTGCACTCGAAATGAAGATGTAGAGAGTTCGTTTTTACTGAAAAGGGAAGAGGATGACGAATTCCCGTGAAATCGTTGTTGGTAAATGTCAAGTTAACGGGGACAATTGTAATAGAGATAAATGTTAGCTGCGGCCCTGTGGATTTTATTACCCATTGAGAAAGGATCAAGTATATTGACCTTCAGGAATGATCAATCAACAGTCGAGGATGATTACTGATCCAGTGTTTTAAGTAATTTTAACTAAAAGTGTGAGAACAAAAATTGAGGTTAACATTCGGATAAAGCCTGTAAATTCAATTGCTTAGATAAACGGTGGGAATCGATCGGGCTTGTGGATTTATGTCAATGACATAATGAACGAGATTGAAAGCATTATCGAATTTATGGACGATTTATTGAAATATTTAATCAAGAGTAAATCAGGATGCTGGCAAGTGTCATTTGTAGTTGCCTATGCGAGCAGTCGATTGCAAGTCGATTACCTGCCAGTCACGCCTTCCTCCTCCGTGATATTCCGATCGGATCGTCATGCTAATCGAAATTGCGAAACGCGACCAGAAATAATACAGTCTATTGTCGAATGACGTTTTAGCCACAGGATGAGGTTCCCAGGGAGATGCTAATTTTCTCGTCGTCATGATTATGCCTACAAGAAATTCCTACTCCGAGAAAACTCACAGTCAGACAGACTTAACTCTGAATTCTTCTTTTCTAAGATTCTAAACCCACTGATGTTTAGTTTATGACGTTACGCGTTAGGTAAGAATATTTGTGCAGACACACGTGCCTCGGAAGACTTTCTAGCGAGCCAGACACACGCCAAAGAGAATTTCGTCTGATTGTGAGATTACCTGAAACGAAAAAATTATCGACGGCAACTCTTGGAAGACAAAATAGAAAGTACTTGGAGACTGTCACGCGAATTATTAAAAGGACTAATTCCTCTATGGCAAACGCCGTGATTCTATTAGAAGCCTCTATAGTCAATTTTATTTTTAGACGAATCCCATTAGACGCAAACAATGGTATAAGAGATGGAGAATACAATATGAATTTGAGATAACGCTTACCGAATAAGTGTAGGTATCAGTAAAGCTCTTGTAGAATCGTTGAGTCTTGTAAATCCTCAAGTAACGTCATCACACGCACATGACACGCGCGTTACAATACGTTGGGGTAGCAACTGGCAGCAACGCATTAAAACTTCCCAAAGAGGCCGCACGGACGCCCTCGGAAATGGCGCTGGTGCATGCTACAGTTTGAATTTGAATTATATTCAAAAGTGATAAGTTTCACTTTTCGAATATTGTCAAGGAGTAATGTATGTTAATTACTCCAAGTAACACAAGGAACACTCAGATTTTCGAATTGACCAACTAAAAAGTAAGCGGTAGGTATTAACCAACGAGGACATACTAATTATCGTAATGTACTGGCAGTTGGTTCAGGGTTGGCTAGGTAAGTCCTACAGGTGATTCCACATATGACGGGTGGGGACAGGCCACTTATATTAAGGCCTTTCGAGGCAGTTCATCATCAAATCAACGTCAGTTAAAGTGCAAGTCTCCCAGAGACACGATACCACTAATCGTCATCATGAATCCAATCGTAAGTACTCAATTGGCAAACTATCGCTGCTTCTCTTATTAATCTTTTTGAGTCTTATTTTTTGACATTATATTTTTAGTTTCTTGCAATTTTTGCAACATTGGCGGTCAGCTGTTCTGCAGCTCCCGCCGAACAGGCGCCCATTGCCATACTGAGCCAGGAACAAGACATTGGAACCGATGGGACTTTCAGTTTGAAATTCGAAACTGAAAATGGGATTTCCGAGCAAATTCAAGGATCGCTTAAGCAACTCGATCAGGATACGCAGGCTCAAGTTATTCAAGGAACAGCGTCCTGGACGGCACCGGACGGAACTCCAGTTCAAATCAGCTGGACGGCTGATGAAAATGGCTACCAGCCTGAAAGCTCCATCTTACCAACCCCACCACCGATTCCAGCTGCGATTCAAAAATCTCTTGAATTCATAGCTGCTCATCCTCAGTCTACGGAGTTACCTAAGGCTGCGCAAGCTTCTCAGGAAATTTAAATGCGACAAATCGACGGCTGTGATGACATAAATAAACACAATTAATAACGATAACGAGAGAAAGCTGAATACGTTCAACTTGGACTGAAATTGTCTCCGCAACAAGAGTGCTAAAATTTTCATTTCTTGCTGAAAGATTGCTCGATTTTTTTTTACCTATTACACGCTTTCAGAATCTTACCACATCTGATTCTATGTATTGATAACTCTAAATTTCAAAAAAATAAAAATTAAAAAAACTGAGTCAACGATATAACGATTATAAGGAATATTTATGTTATGATTAATTAGCCGATATTGTCAGAGCTTACACATAGAACACAAACTCCTGAAAAGTAACTATGCAAAATTTGGTCCAGCTCTGTTAATTCACTTAGAAGTTAATAGCGAACATAGAAACAGACATTATGTTTTATACATATATATAATAATAGAGGAAACTATATTTCCACATATGTACTTATAGAGCTCATTCGGTCGGATTTTCGGAAAAGTTGAAAACTTTCTTTGCAGGCGTCTTCATAGCCAATGCAGTTCAATACCCGGCGGTTCAGTCGGCAGATCATCTCCTTCAGGTTGGAATGCATTTTCAGCGGCTACCCAGGAAGATTGATGATAGTAGTACCATCCGGCATAGTTCAGGAGGCGCTGACACTCGTGACTTGAATCACGTCTAGAGACTTTGGATCAGCGCCAGAAGCCTATCAACCAAATAACTAGTTTTATGCTCAGGATGCAACTTGAATAGCAAGAAATGTCCTTGGTATTTTTTTGAGGATTGAATAAGAAAAAATTACACAGACAAAAAAGCATCCGTATGCATAAGCGAATAAGCTGTAAGGAAGGGTAAGGATAAAATTTGACTGGTAGTAGCGAATAATTAAAAAGAAAGCAAAAAAAGGGAGATTTGCCGGTTTACAACCTTCATCTTGCCATGTTCCTCCACAACAATTCCGTTTGTGATTTGCTATTTGCTGTCGAAAGTTTCCGTCCGGTTCCATGTTCGATTCTTGGGATATGATGGCGACGGGCTGTTCCGGATCAGCTGGCGCACTTAAAGCGTAGCAGAACTAGAATTTTATTAATAAATAATTAATTAAATCATTAAGTAATACTTGATTACTTGGGAAATAAAGTTTGTTGCTAAAATTGGTACAGTAGGTATCTCGTTATAGTATAGTATGTATTACTGAATCATTGTTATTTATATAATATACATATATGATAAGATTCAATCAGTGTATTAAATTTCTATACTCACTACGGCATTCATATTATTTTATCGACACGGTATAAAAATGGGCGATGATTTTCAAAAAACATCTGACTCTATACTGCGCTTTTAATACCCCACCCATAATCTCCAATGTAAAAAATTTTTCTTATAATATAATCATTAACGGGATGGACAAATTAATATGAATGTACTATGTAAGAAGCTATTTCAGTTTTGAAAACACCATTGACGCTTAATATTTTATACGAGGAATTAAAGAGAAAAAAAAAGAAAAAAATTCTGACAGGTCTTTCAATTATAGCAAAACAACAAATTGGTAATCCAATGACATAGGTAGTTGATACCTAAAAAGTAAATAAATTCAATGACATTACGTCATTAATATATTCGAAAATATTGAGACGTCGTCTGCGTCGTGGTCAATTAATAAATAAAACGCATCCGATATTCTCCGACACTCTTGCGCGTCTAATTAAATGTATTTGCATTCCCTTCGCAGATGTCGTTACTGTGTAACTGAAAATCTTAGCAAATATGCGAAAGTAAGAGTGTACAGTAACTTATGAAAATTCAATACACGTAACGTGCCGCAACCGTTAACGCATAATCACCCGAGAATGTCATCGGATGCCTTCCGGCAGCATCCACGTACTTTTATATTATTTTTACCCATTTGATATATGTATTTATCGCCATGCAATGTGTCGATCGCGCGACGATAGTGACGCTGCGTTTATAGCGAATACTTGAAAATAAAATATGGGCTGATATGCACATGTATATCGTAAGTCATTGTTCCTGACATCAAGGTATAAAGGAAAATTGTGACGTTACAGGTAAACGAGTCTACATGTATGTATGTGCCTGCATACAATACGTTATACGCAAGTCATTGACGCCTGGACCACGGTGGATCACGGAAGCGATCTCAAGCAGTTCAAGTAACAATGTGAATGTCTAACAAGAGAAGACGAAGGAGCTCCCATGAAATATTGCCCACACGCGGTGAAGCCATTTCAAATATTTACGTTCGTAACGCCACGACGTCGACTATGGGAACTATTTTTATCGAAGCGTCAAAGTTTGCTTTTTTGAAAATTACGAGGCACGTATTAAGACAATTATTTTGAAGAATATAAGAAATACTTTTGGTGTAGAAGAAACTTGATAAAAAATTACTGTGGAATCTTCGAATCACACATGTCGAGAATCAAGGACGAGAGACACGAACGTAGCTGCGAATCAGTCGGTCGACTCCACGTTTGTATTCGCAGCATTGAAACGCGGTGACCGAGAGAATTCAGTAATAATTTGACTCACGGTGCATAATAAGCGGCAATATGTTAAAAAGAGGAAAACGAATTCTAAATAAACGTAAAGCCACAGTGGGGAGAAGCGAGGTGTAGTCGGTGTGGTCGGTGTTGTCGTGATACGTATGTGATGAGAATAATGAAAAAATAACTATAAGCACTGGCGAAGATGAGTAAGACAAACTGGGAGACGTTTTGAGTGTTTTACATTTTAGCGAGTATAAAAAGAAGCCCATCCTTTTGGTCAGTCAGTTGCATTTGGTCGAGTGCAAGGAAGGAACAGAAGTGCTGGAAACATGGAGAAACTTATCGTAAGTAAGATAAGACTGTAAAGCCGATTTTTTGGATTTTGAGGTTAGGTCGTGTCAGCGTAGAGAAGTAACGAAAGTCAATTACGTAACGTACACGACAACCTGCGAATAATTCCAGGCACGATAGGTCAGAAAGCAGGTACTTCACTCAATTTCAAAATGCCAAAGAGATTAAATTCAAAACTGAACAAATAGTTTTGAAAAATAAGATCCATGAACGTAGAATCTTCAAATGGGAACGTGTACTCGCAAAGAATACGAATGCAGAAGTTGGAATATTTCACAAGCGATCGAAACGAGTGTGTGATTCTAAACCGCGTTAAAAATGCTAAATCCTCAATTGTAATTCCGTAAACGATACCAGAAGTGTATTTGATGATTTTTAAGAGCTAAAACGTTTTCGAAATGTCGCTATTCACGTACCAAAGACACGCTCCACCTTGTTTCCGTTTAAAAAGCCTCTTACCTCAAAAAAAAAAAAAAAAATAAAATAAAATAAAAACAATTGAATCTTCTCCACAGGTATTCATATGCCTAATCGCGTTATCCGTATCAGCGGAAATTTCAACATCACCAGTGGCCATTCTTCAGCAGCAGTTGGAAGTCAATCCGGACGGATCGTTCATCAACGTTTGGGAAGCCGAAAACGGTATAAAGGTCCAAGAACAAGGGACTGTGAAACACGTCCAGGATCAAGACGTGTCTGTAGTCAGTGGCGAAGCGTCGTGGACCGACAACGACGGGAATCCAATTCATCTGACTTACGTCGCGGACGAGAATGGATTCCAGCCTCAGGGTGATCACATCCCGACTCCACCTCCAATGCCGCAATCGGTACTCCGGGCCCTGGAATTCATCGCCGCGCATCCCTACGTGGAGAAGGAGCAAAAAAGTGCACAAATCTCAACTTAACCTGAACAACAAATAATTCCTAGTCAATCAAGGAACAACCCATTGACTAACTCTATATCCAATCCGTCCTAGACACTCTCGCTATTATATACTTATGAATAAATTTGCTTGAATTTTCATCCGATCGTAAAATTGCACCGAACTTCTCAAGACAATCGTGGAGCGCGAGCCAAGTGAATGAGGTGGGCTAAGCGGTTGACATTCGCGATAGAAATAATGGAAATTGTTTTGGCGGGTAGGTATAAAATGTCATCGATCTTCTGCAACGATATACATGTAACACGCAGTATGCACATCCACTGTAATGTGGATGCAGCCAGAGTTCTCGACTCGAGTTCTCCTCTAACACGAATACTATTCCTACGCCGATTAAAATGCGTAGCTTCTTGTATTTTCCGCCCACCGTTTAAGACAATTGATTACGACACTGGATTCCAAGTACCCCTCGTACCCCTCGTACGCTCATTACGTACAACCAGTATTAGATTACTTGAACAAAGGAAACGAAATACGCGAAAGATCTCGAATCTCGAATAACAAGAAAAATAATTGTGAACAAAAATCCAGGACGATTAAGAATAATGAAAAAGGTGTCAAGGAATTGCTCTATAGCCAAAAGTAAGTTCAATCGATATAGTGATCGATTGGCATTAACTCGTATACACACTGGTGCTGGTGGTGGCGGCCGGTAGCCTCCTTGGCAGGCAGTCGGGAAACAGTCTGAAAGCAGTCTGAAAGCAGTCTGAAACAAGTCTAGTTAGAGCGATGCAGCGTTATAGGAACTCTGGCCTGTCCGAGACCTTGAGACAGTTCACTTTCACGCTACTACGTTACTACACGTATACTCGACTAGACTACTACACTACATACTATAGAATCCATTCTTAACACTATATATGTATGTCAATATGCACATATATAATCATACTCGCATGTAACAGCCAACCGAGAATTCCTCGACGTTCCGCTGCTACGGACACAATCAATGATTGAATTCAACTAACTCACAATCAGTAACTCACGGCAATTTTAGGAACAATAAGTAACGAGATGTTTAGTGTCAATTAATTAATATTTATTTAATCGCACGAATCTCAGGTAGAATTTCTATTCGCTATTAATCGTAATTCCGTTAACTATTTGATCCGTATACCAGTGCCTTGTACTGGTCGCTATTTATTTAATAGTGCCAGGATTGCACAAGTGTGATAACGCTAACGGAAAAAGGTTTAAGGTGTAAACAGGCTTTATTATCGCTTAATTATGACAAGCAACTCGAGGCGAGGCAAATCCTGCTCTGACTAATGTTAAAAACTCCAAGAAGCAGCACCTCCTAGGTGCCTCGTTGTTTCGCTGTTTCGCTGTTTCGTAATGTCCTATGGTACATATGCAGTTACATCTTGCACTACGACTCGCCTTACTAGCATTTATAATATCGTCGTAGGAAAATTATCAAAGCGAACACGGAACAACAGGTCGATTATTTAATTTGAATAAATTAATTAATAATCGATAGAACGATACTTGTTAATATACGCTGGTGTGTATTTCACGTACTATTGTAATAAGTAATAACAGTATACATATGTAGAAGCAATAGAAGCCAATGCTAATTATCGTGGTAATGGGTCTGGTTATTAGTGTACTGTCAGTCAGCGCCATCACTCGATGACTATTCACATTAAAATTATTAGCATATATTTAATGGTCATTACGTTTAAACGTAACAATGACTAAATAATGATGATGATGATCATGATGATGATGATGATGATGACAATGATTATGGGTAAAATATTTTTTAGTTTTCATACACGCGATTGACTTTTCGTATTGAAGATTAACATTTAGTAAAATCGATGATTTCAATGATCATTACTACCTGTTACTCGTTATGCACGTTTGAAAGGACAGTGGGATTTGTTTCGTTTCACCTTTCACGAGCCCGCTGCTTGCTTCTCCATGTTAAACTACTAATATCCAGATACGTCATTGAATCAAGTAATGCACATTCCACATGATACAATGACTTTGATAAAGAATAATTTATTCTCACAGGCAGAAATCATTCCTGGATCGAGTCTCTACTGTATTACTTTGGACGACCTTGATCTACGCGATGATCAAGATTAAAGTAGCAGACTGTATTGCACCATGGAAGCTTCAATGAAACAGCTGAGGGAATGATGGAGATAAGGAAGAAGTTGATTATACTGATTATTCTTTCTTTATTTTTGTTCTTTTAATTAAGTAAACCTTCCCGTAATTGTTTTTCGTGGAAATAATTTTTATTTTGCATCTCAGGGTCACCTCCGTTATTACAAGATTGAAGAAGCCATTTTGGATCTGAACTACGATATCCATGGGTCGTACGTTGCGTATCTCTAATGGGATCTTATCAGTGAGGTGTAATTATCAGGGAAATCTTGTAATCAGTCAAGGTGCTAATTCTGCAACGTGATGCAGTTTGCATTAATTGGTAATTGTCATTTTTGAATTTTTATACAAATAATGAAAACTATCGCTGCATCGATGCATGGAGCTTCTCAGTCGTTCGTCGCTCAATTTCAGAGCCGAAGACATGTGAAAGAATTCGAGGTCCTGATGGCGCGTTCGCATTCGAGTTTTCCGAGGATGCTACATGCTACGGTCAGAAGAAGTGCATTGTGAAGAGGGCAGGGATGACCCCTTTCACTGCACCACGTTGCATCGGGCTGCGTATATAAAGAGCCTCGCCTCTTAGGAAGAATCACAAGTACCAAACCATCAGCATCTTCAGTACTTCTTGCTGCTACCACACGGAGATTATGTATACTCTTAAGGTAAGATCCGGCAGTGCGTCTGGAACGATGCACTTTGACTCTGCGTCATTTTTAACGTGGACGTTCGCTCGATTATTTTTCTAAGGATAAGGAATTTCTTTTCTTAAGATCTGTCGAAACTAACCTTTTTTTTTTAATATAAATAAATAATCTTGTAAACCTAAAATTTATATCGGCACTCGACCTGTAGATGTTATCTTCATATTTTTGGTCCATCGTTACTATGCTGCATTAACCTGCACATTTTATAGTACCATAAGGTCACGTCGTGTAATCCGTGTATCGCATAATCGCCGTGTAGCATATGATAAGAATAAACGATCCTATAGAGCGTATTTGGATCAAGGGGAAAAAAGCATCATCTCGTAGCGGGTTACTAAATTGAAAATTAAGATGGCCGACTCGCGGAAGCAGGTAGGACGATTTCTCGAATCGATCTTAATGATAGGTTTCGTCAATGACGTTGCACACATCAATAACTTCCGCGAAGTAATAGAATTATTCGATCACGGTTGATAATAATGGCGCTAGTAGTGGTGCGAGTAGCAATAGTAAAAATGGTTAATGTATTAGTCTCTTGCAACCTTTGTAATTTCCTTAAAAATGGAAACAGATTATTTCCATATTATTGACGTTATTCCGATCACTCGTTTCTCTTTATTGTAAATATGAAGGATCATCTTGACAATTATGATTATTAATCGCTAACAGATTTTTATTCGTAATCACGACTCGATTACACTTCTTCGTGCTGAAGCCATTATGATCGTCATGACGTAATAGTGCATGTCGGAGAAAAAAATTACTATAACAGAATACACTACGCGACCTGTAACCATATACAGGGGGTTGCTTACGACAAATGATTCACCCGAAGTTTGCTTGTCCACTTGATTTCTCTTTTAATTATTTTGAATAACCCTATAATAATTTATATAAAATTATCTCCAAAAATGTTCACTCTACACGTTATTCGGAAAGCATAAGAGTTGCAATTAGAATCTGAGGAAATTCCAGTGCATGATAACCCATGTAAAATCGAAGGACAAATTCGAAAGAATCTCGCTGAAGAAGCATAAACCGACTTAAAAAAAAATATGTACGTCTCCCACTCTACCTGAGAATCACGGGAAGAAGAGAAAAGGAATAAAAGAGAGGAAAGATGCAGCATCAGATGCGAATTCGTCCCGAGGATAAATGGATAAATCACGTGCGAAAGTGGCGGATCACGAGTGCGAAATCATTGCGCAATAATGCATGAGACTCTCGCAAGCAAATCGCGCGCACTGACGAAGCGAACGAAGACCAAGCAAATGTGAACGGCGTGAAGAGAGTCAAAGAAAATAGATAAGACAGATAAGGAAAAGCAAATTTTTTATATAGATGGCAACGTGGCTTGTGTATATTTAAGAAAAAAAAAGGCGAGGCAATTCGAATGTTAAATTTCTACGGAGAAATTTCATTGGTGTCAAAATAACGATGCATATTTACGCTTATCTGCATCGGGAAGCCGTTTCTCTCTTGTGCCCGTCTGCCCCTCTGCCCCTCTGCCCCTCTGCCC